>VYXF01002091.1:136421-158696 GCA_013397295.1 Polioptila caerulea | reverse complement strand
CGCCTCCGCCCCCGCCCCCGCCTCAGCTCCAGCTCCAGCTCCGGCCCCTCCTCGGCTCCAGCCCCGGCCCCTCCTGGGCTCCAGCCCCGGCCCCTCCTGGGCTCCAGCTCCGGCTACTCCTCGGCTCCAGCCCCGGGTTCCGACCCGCTCCAGTCCCGGGCCCTCCTCGGCTCCAGCCCCGGGCCCGGGCTGGCGGCCGGCAGTGCCCCGCGTTCCACGGGTGGTGCCCTGGAAGCTGTGTGGGNCCCCTCCTCGGCTCCAGCCCCGGCCCCTCCTGGGCTCCAGCCCCGGCCCCTCCTGGGCTCCAGCTCCGGCTACTCCTCGGCTCCAGCCCCGGGTTCCGACCCGCTCCAGTCCCGGGCCCTCCTCGGCTCCAGCCCCGGGCCCGGGCTGGCGGCCGGCAGTGCCCCGCGTTCCACGGGTGGTGCCCTGGAAGCTGTGTGGGAACATTCTTGGCGGTCCTGGGCTCGCGGTCTCTCCAGGGAGAGGACTGCTGGTCAGAAAGGGACAAGGACGACTTTCAGGCGGAGTTTTATTTTTAAAATCCGTGTAAAACCACTGCAAGTAAAGCCCAAGCCGGCCTGGAGGCTCTTTGGCAGTCAGCGCCGGGCAGTCCCACTCAAGTTACTCCGGAAAGCTGCAGCACCGAAGAATTCCTTGTCCTGGGAATTGCCTTCCTGACAGTCCTGCTGTGGCCCTCGATATCTCTGTGTCAGCCGCAGCTTTCTGCTGGGACCCGGTTGAAAAAGGAAACTGCAGGGCCTGCCATTGTCAGTAATGGCAAGAACCTGGTTCTTGTCAGCCCTAAACCGTAATCAAACTCACGCTGCTCTGCCGGCCGTCTCCATCTCTGTCCCAGCGCTGCTGCCAAGCACAGTGTGTGCTCAGGGACTGTCCCATAGCGTTTCTGGGCGCTGTGTGCACACAGCTGGTGGCAAACACCCGCCACGGACCTGATTCCTGGGCACAGGGCACCTCGTGCTTGTGCACAGCATGGCAATGACCATCTTCCCCCGCTAGTCTAACCTGGCATCCTTCAGCCTGACCCAGCCGAGTTCCTCCTTGTTCTCTGGCAGTTACAGTCCCTCAGGTTTTGCAGGTGTTTCCAGTTGGGATGAGCACTGTAATGAGTTTCATTCTACTAATGCCTTGAGACAGGGGAAACTTGAGGAATAAAAGGGTTGGGTGGGTGATAGACCAGCCAGCACTGGGTGTGTGGATGTGGCATTGGTCAGGGTGCAAGTGAGTACTCACCTCTGGAATGTCCTGCAGGAAAGGGGCCTGTGCCAGGCCTGAGAGGATGCGAAATGAGATGAGGAACTGAGCTGACCCACAGGCAGCTCATTCCCCCCAGTTCCCCTGGGGAAGGGGAACTAGCCTGAGGGAGAGCAGGGACAGCGGGTTTGGCGGGGCTGGGAAGAGTGATGCAGTGGCAAACCACAGCACAACAGAGCCAAAAAAGGAGGCATTAATGCTCTTCAAGGACACCTGAGTTGAATCATCAGGAGTACCTGCCCTTCGCAATGGGAATTGGAGTTCTTTGACCATGTGGTGGGGAGAGCCAAGGCCAATGCAGACAGAATATCCATGCCTGCTCTCTAGCTGTGCAGCCATGCCAGTGTGCCTCACTCCTGCAGCAGAGCCAGAGCTCCCTCTGCATCTCTGCAGGGCTCTCACCCCATCCCTGGGGTGCCACAAGCCTTCCTGCTCACAGCTACACAGGGCTCGTTCATTCCCTTTGAGCAGCTCTCAGGTCACGCTGTTACTTGTGCAATTTGTCGATGAAAAGGTGGTTTGCAATGTCATTTTCTTTGGGAATGAAATATTTTGTTTCTCTACTCTGGGATACATTTTTTACTTTATTCAGTCTTTGGGAGATAAATAAAAGTATATACGCATACTGAGTGTGACATGGTCCTTCTCACATTCCTTTCATTTATTTGATGAAGTGAGAGGGCTCTCCAGTTTCTTTACATATAACATTTTTCACTTGCAAAAACATGGGAGGAATAAAATAAATGCATATTTCACATGCTTTTTCCTTTCAGCCCTTGGTTCTTAGCCTTTTGCATCATGTGCCCATGAGAAAGATAAAAAGTATTTCTTACTTTATTTGACCTGAGAACTTGGGGTTCTGTGTCTCTTAAACCTTTTCTCAGTTTACACAGACACACAAACTTCCCCGCATGTACAATCTGATGATAGCTTGAAAGCAAGTTTGTCTTCCCCAACATTTTTTAGCTCACATAAAGATTGGGAGCATTTCACTTCTCACAAAGTCCTGGCTTTAGCCTCTCTTGAGCCTGCCACACGCTGACAGCATTTTGGCCAGTTAGACTGTGCCTGTCTCAGACCTTGACAGCAGTGGCACCAGGCAAGCTGCCTGTCCCGTGAGAAGAGAGGTCCTGGTGTGTCCACTGCAGTGAAAATGCTTTCTCTCAGGAAGAACTTGAAAGAAAAAAACTCCTAAAACCTCCTGCATTTCAACTGTACACCCATTTTAAATGCATTTGCAACAAGGTTTGACAAGGGCCAGTAAAGGCTAAACTGACACAGTGGGACTGCTTCCCATTTTCTTTCATTCCTGTCTTTAAAGGAGGGCTTTTCTTTCAACAGAAAAGCTTCTTCCCTCCTAACCTGCAGCCCACAGCACAGAACAGGCCATTCCCAAGCCCCAGGATCCAACAGCATGAGTTTGGTTGTGTCCACATTACAAAGCCCTCAAATTCACATGTGGAGCCTTTGTGTTCCTAGAGCATAAGCCTAAATTTTTCTTGTGGGTTTTTTTCAGTTCAAAGCACTTGAAAGAAAACACATCCTGTGCTGCAGTTCATCTGAGCAGTGTTTGCATAGCGTGAAACTGCACGCCTGCCTGTGCTGCCTATTGGCAATTGTTCCTGATTTTTGATATTGTCCAAACAATGTTCAGACATCATTTAGGAGAGCACTATTAGCAAAGGCTAAAATAGTGCCAGGGTGTGAGCTAATAGCTGAGTAGGATAGACAATCACTGGTCCAATGCAGAAGCTCTTAAGCTGAGAATGTTTTTTTCACAGCAAAACTACAGCGTGGGAATCAGTGGAAGCTGGAGGGATGTGATTTGGGAGGTATATAGTTTATACACTGCTCTGCCAACTGGGATATCCCACATCATCAGGAAACCTTGGTCCTTCCAACACTGCCTTGTTTCTTCTTTTTCAGTGACCATCAGCTGCCATACCATAATTCAAGCACTGTAATATTTATATTCTTATGAATATAATCACAACATCCGTTCTACTATGAAGGTTGTTTTGGTTCAAAAGAGGAACATGAATGAAGTGTTGCACACTTTGTAGGGATTCAGGCAGAAATGGGATGCAATGGATGTGCTGGGTCTGTAGCAAGCAGAGGATTGCCACCTGGAAAGCAGGAGGAGACTTTTCTCCAAGGGGAGTGACAGCATCACAGATAGCATTGTGGTGCCATTCTTAGAGATTATGGATACTAAAGCAACTGGGATCAGGGCTGTGTGCACTGATAATATGGTTTTGAAGGACTGCCTTGTTTGTTCTTCAAAAGCCCATCAAACTTCTTTGCTCCTGCTATTTGTATGGAATACAAATACTATGGGAGAAGTATTGGGATCAGGAAGGAATCAATGAGGATTATTCCTAAAATCAGGTGGTCCACATTTCCATGGAGAAGTAGACAAAAACATCTCAAGGGCATTAAGTTAAAAGAAAAGCATTTAAGAATAAAGACTTTTAATGTGTTTTGAAGGACATTAGAATCTCTTAAACAGCTCATTTTCTTCTCTTGAGCACAGCAGAAATTGCTCATAGTCAGTAATTGTTCCAATACACTTCATCCTCTGCAAGTTTGCTGTTCTGACACTCATCCCCACCATTTTCTTTGTTCTTTACTGCTTAAAACTATTTGTGTGTCCAGTCTGAGATCACATCAAAGCAGGAGGAGACTTTCCAGCTCGAGTGCAGTGATCAGCACCTGACCTTCCTAGTGAAAACCCCTGGCCTAGCTAGGGTGAGATTGTTCCAATGAGATGGCCACTGCCAAGGGACTGCCTTTGCTGCTGCCCTTCCCTAAATTATTATTGGTTCTCAGCAAGCTTTACATTATTTCATGATTTCTTAGATGTTTCTACCTGTCAGTTATTCCAGGGGCTTTGGATGAAAATTGAGGGCAGAAGAGAATCAAACTGGAAGGCTATAAAGAGCTGCCTATACTCCATGGCACCTCTTCCAAGCCTCACATCTGTAATGGGAATATTCATATGCATAGAAAGGTACTTTGGCCTAGCAGAAGTTGGTTCCCTGCAGCACATTCCTGAGCTGCAGACCAAGCCCAGACTAACATGATTTAAGTGGCAGAGCTTCCAGCCCCTCATGCTGGGAAATGCTGCCAAGGTTTTACAAATCTTGCTGTTAGGGCATTTTTCTTACTACATTTCAATCTTAAGTATCCTTTTGCACAGTTGCATCCCACTAGTTTCAGATGCAAGCTAAAATGAAGAAGAATGACATGAAATGAAGCCAAGGGAAATGCATTAAGTGATGTTTGCAGAGTACATTGATAGAAGTGGACAAAATGTCCTTAGGGGAACAAAGAAATTGATTGTTAATAACACATTTCATGATGCAGACACCAAAGAAGTTTTATAACTGCTGTAAAGTTCCCATGTGTTAACCTCATAGTGCAGACCTGCAAAGTGATCAGGGTAGCTCAGGGTAGGGGATTGCAGGGTGTGCATTTGGATCTCGTGAGTTCTCAAGCAGCCCTGTGCCTTCCCCCACACAGCTGGGTCATCTCCAGTGCTGGGCATCCCCACAGGAACCTTCTGGACCTGCTGGCTTGGGGAATGCACAGGCAAGGGGGTAGGAGCAAGGCTCACATTCAAGAAAAGTGCAATAATCTAAGTACCTGACAAACTTTGATTGTATGAGAGCTCAACAGCACAGAGGGAATTTTAGTGATGCCTGCACTGAAAATGAATCGCTAGCCTAAACTCTGAGCAGAGGATCCAAGCCCAGCAACCTCTGACAGTATCTGTGATTGATCCACATACATTTGGCAAACAAAAGACAGTTTTAAACTGATTTAATCCTTCCAGCTTTTTTTAATAATCAAGTTAAGATGAGAACCATGCTGTGGATAGAAGGTCAGTAGACCCCCAGTATCTCTCAGATGAGAGAATTAAGAAGATGGATAAGGAGGAGAGATTTGATGAGGGTGATGGGAAAGAGAACAAAAAAACTTTTATACCGAAACTTAATAATGATAAATTAAACAAAGTGAGGATTTCTCAGTGAGTGGAGCAGCACCAAAACAAAGTCTGAACATGCTGGGACATTGGACCAGTTCTGAAACATAAACCATCCAAATCACTGCCAGTTTTCTTTTTACAGCTTCAGCTACCAGGGGAAAAGAAGTGGGCAGCAATTGCACAGGAGGAGATCCAGAGAACCTCACAAGCAGGTACAGCACAGATGGCTGTGAGCTCTGCATCTTTTAGGTGATGTATTGGAGTTCTAGGGGTAGCAACATGTATAACAAATGAGGTCACCAGACTAATATTATTACAACAAGTTCCACATGAATTAATCATGTTTGAGCCCTGATAACAGAGGGTTGGTTAGTGTATTATCTCTGAGGCTCCCATCTCTCTGGCACTTGCTCTTATGATGGGGCATGGATTGTTTTCTTTCAAAAGAAAGCTAGCATTTCTTTCAAAACTAGACTCATTTAATCTAAGTTTTATTCTTGGGTAGGTCAAGCTTTGGTAGTGGAAGCAATTCCAAAACAGCAGTGTGATATTTTTTGTAAGGTTTTATGTTGGGTTTTTTCCCTCCTTTCTGTGCAAGATAGTGTAAGGACCCTGGGAAAGTTTCCCCCACCAGCCTTCTGGTTTTGAGATAAATGTAATCTCTTTATAAAAACACTCAC
The DNA here is from genome assembly GCA_013397295.1 of Polioptila caerulea. NCBI lineage: Eukaryota > Metazoa > Chordata > Aves > Passeriformes > Certhiidae > Polioptila > Polioptila caerulea. Next base: position 152,753 of record VYXF01002091.1, on the reverse strand, counting down.
ATAGCTTATAGCAGCCTTGTGCTGGATGTGGTGTTCACCATAAATCACACCACCTCACTGCCAAACCAAGTCTGAAACAAAATGAAAGAAACTTTCTAGTGAATGTCCAGCTTTATTTCTGTCCACAACAGCAGGAAACTCACATGAAAGTCCTTTCACCAAGAAAAAGGCTTGAGAGATCTCCAGATAAAGGTTTTTCTGAAATAATACACAGATAGGTTAGCATACATCAATAAATAGAAACTCTTATGACCATGAGAGGGAAAACCCATGCAGGTGTGGAGCTGCTTGAGTGCCTGTGTGTGACATTGATAGGTCTGGTCACAGCACTGGCTTCCAGTGTGACCATCCTCCCTGATACTGGGTGGCTGCCAGGCTGTTACCAAAGGAATGAGAAAATAAAGAGAATGAGAACTTTGACCAAACTCCTGGCAACCAGAGCAGTTGTAAGTTGACTTGCACATCACAACAAAAGTTGAAGTCAGGTTAATGCCAGTGGGTTATCCATGGGCTATTTTTCTCAGTCTGGTCATCTCAGAATCATTGCTGTGCTTTACTTTGCAATACAAAAGATGTCTCTGTGGCTCACATGTAGCAAGCAGGAAACCAGCAGGAAAGAGTGAAGATTCCACAAAAATTCCGCCTTTTCCTGTATTACTGACTGTGCTGATGCTTTCTCTGTTCAGTTCTTGTTTGGCTCCTGGGCACTCACCCAGACTCACCCTCCGGCAGAGACAAAAAGTGCCATTCATGGACTGAAAATTGGAGCTTTGGTTCTGGGTAACCATTTGGCTGACAGATGTTCCTGCTTGCCTGTCTCTGTCATTGTTTTTTCTCCAACTAATTCCTACCCTAGGAAGTGTGTGGCACTAGTGCAAAGAAGGAAGGGGGGAAACCCACAAAAAATTAACAACATTTTTAAAGCCTTGGGGTGTGAATTTCCAACCTGTTGGCCACTGATGTCGGGAGGGCGTGGCTGCACCTCCAGGTGTGGGTGGGAGCCTGACTGCAGTGGATATTTCATGGAAGTCAGAGGCACAAGTTACACAACATCTCCCAGCTCGTGTTTCACAGGTCAGGAAGTGCCAGCAGCCCAATGGTTCAGAGAAATGCTGTCTGACAAAATGTTGAGGTCCTACAAGGATGAGGGACACCTCTGTCCATGCAGAGCTCTTGCCTATGTCCAGGCCTTCGAGCTAAGACCAGAATCTTAATGAGGGCTGTGGAAAAGCTGGAGGTTCGTAAAGTCCTGGATAAAGCTCAGGAGGAATTTTGCTTTCTTCATTCCTTGACCAGATCAGATCTCATCTTATTTTTGCCCCCTTCAATGAGTCCCTGATGGATTAAACTGGCCCATAGAAAGGAGGCACAAAGCTCAGTATATTTTGTCTTTTGAAAGCACCTTCAAACATATCCTCCCAAAGCTGCCTTATCCCTGACAGCTGCTCCCTGCTGGAAGAGGGCCTGGATGTGGCTCCCACCGTCCTTGCAGACATTGTTGAGAGCAAGGCCAGAAGGCAGAGAGCTGGGCCCAGCAGCAGTGTGCAGTTCCTCACATGCACTGCCCCAACACCATCCTGCTCACACCTGCTCACCACCACCCCCTGTTCCTGTCCTTCTCCCATCAGTGTTTCCTTCCAGTGTTCCCCCGCAGCTCCTCAGGCAATACCAGCCTTTCCCAGCCTTGTAGGCATCCTTGGCTGCCAGGGTGAACCAATGGATGAGCTTTAAACAGCAGAACAGAATAAAAATTGCTTTTCCTCAGCAGTTTCCCCCTTCCCCAGTACCCCCACACTTGCTGCCATGAGATGTCTTTCCTCTGACACCGATCGACTCACGGATTGAGAGTTTCAGAGAGACCCTCACGTCACCTTGTCCCTTGGACAAACCTTGCTCCTGGGCTCTGCTGTCCCATCTTTGCCATTTCTTCCCAAGAATTCTGTATGAGATCTCTTTGCCAAAATTATGAGCATCTCTAGCCGAAGGCCTAAAGGCCAAATGGAAGCCAAAGTCCCTGGAGTTTATTTTTCTTTTCTCCTCTGTTTCCCTCCATTATCAGCAAGCAACAGTTTCCTGGTGAAGATGGGCAGAAAGAATCAGCAATATTGAGCAAACTAGGAACACTTGTTCAGACCAAATGCCCCCAATATTTCCAGCAACCAAAGCCCCCTGTACCCAGTTTATTTGTCCAGAAAATCTGAAAAAAAATGTGAGAAGTCAAAAGACAGTAGCTTTATATGTCTTAATAGTCTAATTTCAAACTATTTGGGGGAAAAAAAATAGAAGAAGAAATGTACAATATGTTTCATTTGTTTGTTTTTAACTGTTTGGTTTCATTTTGTTTCATTTCTGAAATGTTTTGGCCTTTGTGCAGAAAAGTAAGAAAACAGAAAAAAATATGTTATTTTCTTTATTCATTTGTCATGAGAGTCACAAAAATCCATTTCTGAGATTGCTTTATTCCTAACTTATGTCTGTTAACTTTTAACTGTCTCACAATGATCCTGTAAAATCCTTGGGAACATGGACGGTGGAAGAGCTGCTCTTTCTGTCCAAATGCCAGTGTGATGAGGGAGGCTGTCACTTGACTGTCACATCACCGACTCAGTGACATGGCTCATTCTCTGACCCATCTCATGCACATAACTTGTGCCTCACAGTGCCCCACGGGCTTTTATTTCCCATCAGTGAGGCTGAAGGGCCTCACTGTTCAAGGGGGGATGATGGCAAACTTTGGTATATGGGCATTGCTGCATCTTAGGAGAAATATTTTGAGGATTTCTGACTTCCTGGAGAGCTCTCTAGGCTGCTCCACCTTTGGACGCACAGGACAATGGTGTTAGAGAGTAAGATTAAAATCTTGGAACTCTTACGTGTGCTTTTACAGGAGGAGTGAGGTCACAGGCAAATTACTGAGTTGTTGGAAGGAGACCGGGACTGTTCCTAAACATTTGTCATTTTCCTACAAGGGATTTGTACCACCTCAATAAGCAGCTGTCCAAGGCAGGAGGCAGTTGAGGGAAACACTTTGATGACACTTTGGCTGATCTGGTCCTGCAGATGCTTCTAAGGGTGAGACAGTTTTGCAAAGCTCCTCCACCCAGCTCAGAGCACTGTGACTAACGCTGCTGCATACAGCCCATTTCCTCAGAACAGCAATCACAGGCTGCAGACAGCAGTGATGTCCTAAGAACAGCCAGAACAGTCCAGCATGTCTGAGGGAGCCTTAACATGGGTGTGATACCCTGCCCAGGAATTCCAGTGTCACGAAGTAATTATTTGTAATAAGTCAGAGTAACAATTTCCATATGTAAGACTCAAAAACAAGAACTACAGGTTAGGAGATAGATACAGCTTGTTAGATGAGAGCAGGATTTCCATGTCCTTTAAAATAAGATCTGTCCTGTTTTCTGTTTTGCTCTCCATCACCTCCCCAAAATAAAATCAGCTGCAAACAGATGTGTCAGTGAGCAGAGGCAGAATTATTGCTAGAGGTGTGAGGTGGGGAGGGTTTGACATGGACTGAACTCTCAACACCATGATCATCCTTTACTGATTACAGAGCCTCAATAAATGCACCTTTCACTTCCAGTTTAGATTAAAACCTTGACTATCTCCTCCAGGTCAGCAAGTTTGGTGTTCAGGCTCTTTCAGGACTGTCCAGAATATGGAAATTCATAAATAGAGTGAAAGAGACACAAGAGACAGACACAAACTGAGGTACCCCTAAAAACTTCCATGCAAAGAAGCCTTCCCTGCACGGAGGAACGGGATCTTCCTCTGCTCATCCCTCAGAGAGTTCCTTTGTCCAGCTGGGCAGAAGAAGCCAGGAAGGTGAAGGTTAATGCCAAGGAGGTTATTTAGCTTGAATGGTGGCTTTTCTTTCCTCCTCAATCCCCCATTCCAACACACACACACAAACACACACACAGGGTCTGGCACACACACATCCTGGAGCAAGGAAAGGAACTCCCTGCAGGACAGCCGGACACAGGCCAGGACCTCGGATGATACCGGCAGCGGGTGCATCCTTGCCCTCACCCCACAGAACCTTCAGCCCTCCCCAGTGCTCAGAGCTGGGTCACCAGCCCCACACACAGACCTTGCTCTGTTCCTCAGCACAGCATCACCCCTGGCTGTGGCCAGCACAAATCCTCTGGCCCCCAGCCAGCCCACAGGGTTTCTTTCCCCCTTTCTCTGCCAAAGCAAATTGACTTGTGACACCTTCCCTTATGTTTTCATCCTTTAAAGGATGGAAAGCTGAAAGCTTGGCTTCACTGCATTCACTTCCATGCCTGCTTTGTGCTGTCCCACCTAGATGATAAATAAGCTCTTTCAGGGAGGACTGGCCATTGCAGTCACTGTGGGCAGGCAGGGCAGTGTGTGCCCGTGCACACGTGTGCAACTGCCAAGCACAGCCCAGGTGCCCTCCCCGCAGCCCAGGGGGAACAGTGCTACCCCAGGAGTGTGTCCTGGCTCCTTTTGCTCCCACTCTCCAACATTTCAGCTCCCTGGGCCTTGGCCATGCTGCTGTTTCCATTTCTGAAAAGCATGCGACCTAGTTCATCCCTTCTCTGACATAAAACACATTGCAGGTTTTGACTGGAAGATAAGAATTTTCTGTAGATCATGGATCTTATTGTCCTCTAAAAAAATAATTTATAACTTCAAAATCTCAGACAAGACCTTGTGCTGACAAGTGGACACCTTTTACTTCCTGCACATTAGCAGCCCACCTATACACTACAAGCTCATCTTCTCAATCATACAGGGTTTGCAGCATTTTTCCTAAATAGAATGAGAAAAGGCATGTCCATGAATTGAATGAACTCTGACTCTGCCACTCCTGACTCTTCTTCTCCTCTCCTTGCATGAGATTATGAGGGACAACCTCATGACTTGTGCTTATGTAAAATATAACACCGGGGTATTATAACAATCCAGTCAGTAAAGAACTGTTTAATAATAAAGGTGATGCCAAAACCAGCATAATCTGGCAATTTGTTTTGCTAACAAAGGCACAAAGGACCAAGTCCAAAGCCTGGTGGAAGGTACCCATACACTTAGATGTAGCCCAATGAACTTGGGTGTAGCCAACAAACCCACTACCTGTGCTGTGACAGTGGCCAAGGTGCACTGATCTTTGCACAGGTAAAGGAAATAGCACCCTCTGCCAAGATTAGTGCAAGAAAAGTGCCTTGCCTGGATCTCCTCTAAGATCCTCTGCCTTTTTTTCTGGTGAAACTTGCTCTTTTACCACCATGGTAACCATTAAGAAGTTCCTTGGCTGCACAGTGCCTTGGTAAGGGTATCTCAGCTGTTTATAACAAATTCAGAGCCTAGAGGTACAAGAGCCACAAGACACCAGAATGTGTCATCTGCCCTTGGAAGATGGGAAACAGAGAGCTTATAAATATGCAGGGACCTCCCTGTGTTCCTGGGACCACATAGCAAGAAGACAGAAAAACTCAAACATATACGGAGAGGAATGTCTGCCCTCCTCCCTTTCCATGTGCTTCAGCCAGGATGTTGGTGCCAGAGGAAAGCCAGTTGAGCAATAAAACCCATATGTCAGATGTGGAAGGGAAGTCTGGAGTCCAGCACACCAAAAGAAAAGATTGACATGAGTTCATCCTCATGAGAAGATTCCCCTGTCTAAGGATGCACATCACAGCATCTTTAATTGGGGGCCAAACTGATAGTTACAGCAGTGTGGTACTTGGCACTTTGAACTTTTCACCCAAATATTGTAAAGCACTTTACAATTAAACCTAAATATATCTTTATATGAGATGGGAGGGCTGTAAAGAAATAGCTTTGCTTACTTTGAGCATGAAAAACACATAATTCCATTACACCACAAACCAGAAGGCTCTAATTCACCTGGACATGGTGTTTTTAATGAATTTTAATGGAATTATGCCCAGTCAGACTACAAAGGCAGAGGACTTGCATGTCTTCATGCTTAGAAAGTGTTCTTGTGACATTGTGTAGTTACATTTTTAGCAGTAGAAATTATATAAAACAATGGAACACAAGAGTTCTCACTTTAATAAGCATTATTAACACCTCAAAACATGGAGTGGGAAGGAAGGTATTGTGAACCTAGTATGACAAGCCATAAAATGAAGTGGGGTCTAAGCACTGGGAGGTTTTACATCTGATTAAATTTTCACCAATTTTTCATCAGATTCATTAGTTTTGTTCGGAAAAATGTGGTTCTCTCATCTGTCTGTGTGGCAAAAGTCCTTGCTAACAGGGTTTCCTTTTACATATAACAAAAGTCATTAAGCTCCTAATTAGTTAAACTTTGAACTAAGTTCTGGCAATGACTTCCCTGGCAAGGAGAGTCAGTAGTTCTTACTGGCCTGGGGTTGTCAGACATTTCCAGAAAGCAGCACTGAGCACCTCTCAAAGCCTACGACTATTCCTCCTGCTCTAGGCAGCTGACAGAGATGCTAACGTCCCTGAAGTGATCCCAGTGTGAGGTTTCTCTATTAAAACCATCTTCAGGCAGCAAGCAGGTTTGCCTCGTGCCCATGGTCCCCCTCTCTCTCGGGCAGCCGTGGTGTACCCAGGGTTAGGGCTGGTGGATTCAGCGCCCTTCGCTGTGCCCCAGTTCAGGAAGGGCTGTGACAATATCCCAAGCCAAATGTCTCCAGCCAGACGAGGAGAGGAAGAGGTTAGAGATACAGACTTGGAGTCTTCAGGTTCTGTAGTTTCCTTGCTGTATTTATTTGCTTCTGCATGTCTATAGCAAGCTGGAGTCAGTGACTGCTGCCCTGGCTGAGGATTCAGCATCCGGGGCTGTTACATTGCCAGCCCTGGCACTGAACACCATGGGCTTTAGGCTTCTGTCTGTCCTTTTGCCCATATTTTACTTTCAGATTCTCTTTAAACTGGCATAACCTAGTTTCACCACCACCACCACCACCGCCATGCTGACACAGGGTTTGCACGGTGCTTGCAGATCTTATCCCAACTTCATCCCAGCAAAACAGCACATATATTTCACCCAGCCAGCTCCCAGTGATGACCAGGGCATCATTTGTCCTTTCCATGCCAGAGTCTGATGACTTTGGGATCAGGCTGTGCTTCACTAACAGCTCCTGGCATACTGCAGCACTCATTTCACTGGGGCCTTGGCCTTGTGCAGCGTCACTGCTCCTTCATGCAAGGTGCATCTGCTAGCAAAATACACCAACACTAAAGATAAAGCAAGGAGCAGGTGTCTTGTGACACAGTGCCCTGGGCTCTGTATGGAGCTGGCAGTTCAGTGGCAGGGTCTGGGAATTCTGGGGATGAAGAGGAGTAAGGGAAAACTTAGATTTGCTGTGACAGGGCTGACAAGCCCTGTATTAAATAGTGGACTCTAGATTGTGTTTGGCCTCTCATGAGTGGGCAGTGGTGGAGAGCCAAAAGTGTTTCCAGCTTATGGGTGGCACAGGAGCTCCTTATGGGGAAGTCCTGAGGCAAGAGCTCAGGGACACTGCTGGAAATCTCCTCTAGCCCAGTGTGGTCCTGTAGGCTGCAGCTTATGGCAATACAGAAATGCTCTGTGCCTCCAAATTTGCTTTTCTAAGGTACAAATGGATTATATGGACAGGGTCCTACTTATGATCTTATTTCTAGTGGATTTCTTTGTCACCTACTTCTACTAAGATTTACCTTTTAGGGTCAGTTCCTTGGCATGCACAGCTGGTGTTGTTATTTCTGTGACTGCACTGGAGCTTTTCTGCCTGTGACTTGTGTAACACAAACTGGTGGTCTCAGATGGTCATCACTAGTCCCCTCCAGCCCTTTTGCCATCACCCTCAATGAGGAGATCACCCATAAAGACATTGCCATGTCATTCTGATCCCCATCCTGCTCACACATTTCTGTGTGAAAATGGGTGGGTGTCCCAGGAAAGGGTCTGCTGGAGAACTCCGTGTTGAAGCTGCCTGTGCCAGGTTTGCTCTTGCAGAGCAGAGCACAGAGGTGCTTTGCAAACATTCTCACAGCCTTTGAGCAGTCCGGGGCATCTCTCCATCACGTATTCCAAGCCTGAGTTAGCCTCTTCCTCTGGGACCGCATGCAGGAAGTCGTAGTCTACAAGTAGAAGCAATCTGGGGTGAAGACAGCTCTCCTGTGCTGCCTGTGTGGCTGCTCTGAGCAGGACAGCTTCCACCCTAAATGTGTTACTGCAGGGAACAGACGGGAGCTGGGTGGGGCTGCAGGGGCTGCATGGACAATAAAAGGAAATGCCTCTGCTCTGCATATGGTCTGGAGAGGCAGGGTGCTGGTGCCAGGCAGGAGGGGATGTTGTGCAAGACAGGGTCCAGAGGGGAGGCATCTGCATGGAAACCAGAGCAGAAGAAAGTATTTGAGAGAGAGAGTGGAGGGGTGGGTGGTGTCAAGGGAGTGAGAACGAGACAAAAGAGGCTGTGTATGGCTATGTGTGAGAGGATTGCAAAGACGAGACGAGAGGCAGAGTGCCTGTGGGTGGCATGGAGAAGGATGCAGCGCCTGCTCTGTGCTGCCAAACAGAGCACTCCGTCCCAGATGCTCTGATCACCTTTGCAACCCCATCAACTACACCCTTATTTTACCCTGTTAACCCTCTATATCCAATGTCCTTGTCTGAAGAAGAAAAATTGTGCTATAAGGGTCTAGGTAGGGTGCCAAGGTTCAGCAAGAGCTGTCCATCCCTTCAAGCAAACAAACAGCATCTTTTCAAAGCTCCCTTGAGCACACAGAGAGGTTTCAGAGTTGCTGTAGTGTTGGGTCTGAAGGTCATTAGAGAACAACCTCTCTAGAAATGTTTCTCCTGATTTTTGAGTCACTGAGCCATCTTCTTCTTACAAAAATTATTCACACATATCAGTGTTACAACAGGGAAAACAAAAGCTTCATCCTTCATTGCAGTGGCCTTCCAACTACACTCCTCCCTACAACTTCAACATTTTGCAGTTCAAGTTTTTGCTTTTTCTGCTTAAAAAAAAGTAAAAAAAAAAAAAAAAAAAAAATTGGCTTAGTTTGGAGACTGCCTGACCCACATGGCTTAGACCAAGATGCAGCTGACCCCCCAACATCCTGGGGTGCTACCAAGTGACATTTGAAATCAGACCCCTCTCTAAACCAGGTTCCTGAAAAAGCAGTTAGCATGGGTCAAAGAGGTTGATAAATAAAATTAACAAGTTTGAAGACAAAGTAGAGGGAAAAAAAATCAAGCTTGTTCATAAATATCCTTCAGAAAGTGAAAACATAGAAATAGTGACCTAGTGGGAGGCTCTGCTCAAAATTCCAGAGGATCATGGTAATCTGATATGTACACTGACTTCATGAGTTTGGAGTCCTTCTGAAGGATCAGACCACAGCAGTACACACTTTGTCTTAGCCCCTGCATGCCATCTCCACACCCTGCTGTTACGGCTCTGGTTTGTAAAGGGTTTCAGTTTGTTCCTTTGGTGGATTGTAATTGCCCTGGATCAGCTTCAAATAGGAGAAAAAAAAAAGTTTAAGAAAAAGACAAAAGGAGCCTTCAGAGGTCCTGAACACTGTGCTAGGTGGTGACCTCATGGCAGTAATGACCTCAGAGGTGAGTTTGGCTTGGTTCAGATTCACAGAACTGCCTCTTGCCAAGGATATTTTAAGTGGGCCAAAAGCATCTGTAAACACACCCATCCAAAAACGCATGCTGCTGCCATGCAGTTACAAACACACATCATGTGTGTCACATTAACTCACATGTGCTCCTCCTGGGAGATAAGGGGTCTGCAGCCACCATCAACCTGCTGGTGCCATTTATCTCACAGCCCAATTTATCTCACAGCCCAGTTTATCTCACAGCTCAGGTGCCCCAGCCTACAGCTCACAGGTGAGTGAACTCAGCCCATCAGTTGTAACCTGTGCCATGCAGTACAGATGTCTCCTGTGGAGTTCCTGATCCTGCATCCCAGACTCGGGGACTCTTCACAGGTCTTATTTCTCTTATTTCAGGTTAAAATAATTTTTGAGTAAGCCATCTGAGCTTTGCTGTTCTCCTCATAACTAATCCATTTGAAACAGGAAGGAAGGGGCTCCTGGGGGTCCAGTTTTCCAGGATGAACACCGTGCTCCTCACAGCCGTGGTTGTTTGGTGGTTGTTGCTCAGAACTGCTCTCAGCAATGACTGCAAAGAGCTGTGGGTTGCCCATGCAGAGCCCTCAGTGTTCTGCCTGCTGACATTCTTGGTGCTCCACACAGGCACTAGATCATTTTCACAAGCTGCTGTGCATTTCTTTCCAAGCACACGTGGGATGCACTGATTACCTCCTTTTCCAGAGGCTAAATCATGTACACAGGACTGAGGCTGGAGGCTGGCAAGAAGAACAGCCCTGTCTGCATAGGCAGAGTGCTTCCATGGCAAAAACTCATACTCTCAAAGCACATATTTTCCCATAAATGGCCAGTCCCACAGAACCAGCTGCCACGAGCTGATGTGGGCATAGGGAGGAGCTCTAACGTCCCTTAATGAAGAGGAGCAGCTCTGTGACATGATTGAACTGCAGGATAAAATTGTGGGTGATTTCACAGCCACAATGCACAGTGATGGTACTTGGGGCCCTCAGCCAGCACATGGGCCTTGGGACGTTCACCTGCCCCCCAGCTCTTGGAGGACACAGAACAACAAAAGCCCCTCTTTAGCACACTCAGGTTTTCAGCAGGTGCTGAACATCCAGATCAAGCAGCACACACCTCTGGCTCCAGCCTCTCTTGGGCACTGACAGCATCTGACAGGATGTCCTGAGCTAAACAAACTGCCTTTGAGGAGATAGAGCGTACTCTAACAACCACAGCAATTCCTTTAAAATTATTTTAGAAAATACACCGCTTTAATCACCTGTTTAAACTATATTTCAAAAGCTTTGTTACATAGGGCCGTAGAAAAAGCTCTCTGAGCCTGCTGAAATTTAGAGTATTTTCTCTTGAAATGACCCTGTTTCAGTGTACTGTTACCGCAGATACCAGACACCACCAAGGTCAGGTCACACTGTAACATTTGCTGTCATCCTGAGTTTGCTTCCATTGAATATTTGACCTCATATTTCCCATGCTTGGTCCCTCCTAAGAAAGATTGTTTTGTTGGTATAGAATCCCAATAGGTATTTTGAAGCTCAGGAAAAGTGAAAAGAAGCAAACCCAAGCCCCCACTGTGCAATCCTCCCCTCTGTACCAACAGGGAGGCTGAGCTTTTTTCAACAGGCCTCTATCAAGAAGAGATGAAAGGCAGAGTTCAGGACCGGGTCTGAAACCTGGACTTAATCCAACACCACTAAATCTCTGGCTTCAATGATGTTACATTGCAGTGAGACAGGAGGGTGGGACCTGGAGGGAAATTATTACCAGTGCTTGAAAGTTTCCCCTGCGTGTGCTTTGGGGCCTCTGTTAAGAGTTTTGTAATGGATCTTACCAAGGCTTATTCTCCATCACTGTGTGGGACAAGTCATTGCTGCTTCAGTGTTTCTGCATGAGGGCTTCAACTTCAGCTTCACAAAGCAGAATTCTTGGGCAACCTGGCCTTTGCTCAGGAAAAAAAGTAAGTCACAAGTCTCCCAGCATCCAGGGAACTCCTGCCTTTCAGCTGCCTCAACAAGACCCAGAGTATGAGAGCAGAGAGCTGGGAAGGTGCTCTTTTCAGCTGGGAATCAAGCCCTGAGTTCTAATCTTCTATTCTACCTACAATTAAGGAGTCCCAATGCAAATAGACATTCCTGCCCTTTCAAACCAGCTTTGTGTCAAGCTATTTCCAGGCAGGCAATGACAAGAACAGGCACGGGAAGAGAGCCTTCCTCATGCCATTACTATTAAAGATCTAAAGACCTGTTCTCCAGCTCTTTCCCTTTCTGCTCCCTCCCACATCTCTGCAAAACTGTTTAGAAAATATAGCTTTGCTAATCCAGAGGCTTTCTCCCCCGAGTCTGCAGGACTCTGAAACAGAAGCAAGACAAACCTAATTATCACATTGATTAAATCATGGCCCAGGCTCACTGGATTTACTCATGTGATTAAAGTTTCATTGAAATAGGAGAACCGGGGGCAGCCGAGAAGTTATCCCACCAATTTCAGTGGATTGTGGATTTTTGCATGGGTATTTACAACTAAATGATGGTTTAACCCCACTGGAACTGGCTGGTCTTGTGTGCATGGAAATGCAAAAGATGAGATCGCAAAAGCAGCAACACCTTGGCCAAATAACTTTGGCCAAAAGAGGAGTGAGTTGTTTTCTAATCCTGCAGCAAGACACACTCTGTGTTTGTACTGCAAACAGGAGCACAGCCCCGAGCTGGGGGGAGAGGAAGAGTGTACCTGGGGGAGAGCCTGCGTGTGTTGTAAATACATTTTTTGCCTGACCTAGCAGCAAAACTGTGTGTCACCCGACTCTAACCAATACTAGGCAAGCAGTGAGGGAACCTATTGCTAATTGGGAAAAACCCAAATCTATCCCAAAGCAGCAAGTCAGCCATGAGAGGTAAGGGTCCTCAGGCTGAGGGTAAGGAAGAGCAATGACTGGCAACAGTGGCAGGGGAAATGCATACCTGATGTGGGGGTTCAGAGGACTGTGGCAAGAAATCCTGTTAGAAAACTGACTTTTTGCCCTGAAGGAGGAAAGAAAAAGGAGTATGTGCCATTTAGAAATATATTCCTTTTAGTTGCCTTCATGTTCTTCAGACATGCCCAATCCTTGAGTAGAAACCCTGATGGTATTTTCAGCCCAGAATGAAGCTACAACACACAAAGGAACCAGGCAAACAGGATGCCAGCAAGCCTTGCTAAAGGAAACACCATGTAAATCAGAGAGAGGAGGTCACAATGACTGTAGGATGTATTACTTCTACAGCAGGGGCCAGCTCAGCCTTTGGCTTGAGAACAAGGTTAAGCCTGGGCAGCTGTGTTAAATGACATTGTGTAGGGAGGATGTCATGGGCTGGCCTTCACACATCAAAGATTACCATCCAAGTCATGGCACAGGAACACAGATTTTTTTACAGATCTGACCCATGCCCCAGCTAACCCATTCTCCTCTCAGATGCAGCCCATGACTCAGTGCTTGGAGCGTTAGGGTCAGAAAAGGAGGGTCCTCCCTGGTTTCAGCTCACTGACAGTGCAGTGCCAGGCTTGAACTGTCTTAGTTCCCACATTTGTTCATCTAATTAGGGCCACTGGACATCAGAGCATTACATGCCCAGGCAGTAGCTTCAGCAGAATGGCAAACCCTGAGTCACACTATGTGTTTGCAGCACTGTAGTATGGAAAACAAACCCAAGAGCATGTTGGAATTATTTCTTGATTCTGTGTGTTGTTATATTCTTTCAAATATTTTCACTTCACTATCATGTAATAACTCTGAAAAATAAAACAAGGTATTCCTATTGTTTGATATTTTTTTCCCTTCTGTTCAGCCCTGGTCTGAGTGGCTCTGTCAGACAGAGACTTCACCACTGCTGCTCCCACAGCAGCGTCATGGAGATCTGACAGCAGCAAAGTTTCCAGCCCCATCCCATAAACAAGCAGAGTTTTCCAAGCCCTTCCCTGTTTGCACTATGCTCTGAAACAGATCCATAACCAGCAAAGGAAACAATTGCATTGGAGTGGAATCCCTTGGCTTATTTTTCATTTTCTAATGTAGATGGAGCCAGAGGTGTGGAATTGGGTCCCTCTGTGATGCTTCCCGTGGGATAATGCACAGTTTGCATTTCTCCAAAGCCAATGATTTGGAATAACAGTTGTCAAGGAATTTATTTTGGATGCCCTTTTGAAAACAAATTCCAAACTGTTGGGGTTTTATTTTTTGGATGGTGATGAGTTCTTTTATTAATAAGATTTTTTAACTCTAAGAGCTACAGTTGTAACAAAATCTGTTTACTAATGGGCTTACCTGCTAGAAAAGGCTGTTTCAGTGGAGCAGTGACATTCAGGGCCCCTTTGAAAGACACCAGGGACCTAAAGACCATTGATGCTGTCAGATTTCCAAGACTGAATTCCTCCCTATAATATCCAGGCTTGCAGCCAATTTAGCTGGCTTGGAGCAGTTGTAGCTTTAAAACACGCTTGATGTGTATTCAGATTTCAAAAAGGAAAAAAAAACAAACCCAGCATTGCAGTGATTCAGAAAGATACACAGATGATGGAGTGGAGCAACAAAGTCACAGGCCAAGCCAACACAAGCAGAGATGACCTTTCTAAATTCCACAGCACTAATTCTGCTCCTTGGAATGAGTGCCTGAGCATTTGTACCCCAGCCCGATACAACTATTTCCTTTCTCCATATCTGATTCCCTACATGGCTGCTGTGATACCATTAAAAAACTAGTTTGAAAACACAGCGGGCTATTTATGATTCTTTTTTCATGAAGACTTGCTGTTTTTCAGACACTGATCATTCATGGGCAGGAGGCAAAGAGGAGGGAAGATGATTCTCTGTTTAAATTTGCTCAAAAATTTAGGAGAAATGTTCCCATTGTTCCTGACATTTTTCTGACCTATGGCATGCAGATTTCCTGGATCCCCTTGCCCATCCACTGTAGATAAAGGAACACAGCTGAAGTCCATCCAGCTGTCAGTGGGCATGTAATAAGCTTAGAGGCTCTAAAACATTTTTATGAAGTAGACTGAGTATTGTTAAACTCAAAATTCAGAGGAACTTATGACTGCAGAGGAAACCTTTTCAGCTCACGGATTAGGAAAGAGGTAGTTTAGAAAGAAAAGATCAAGAAATTTTATCCATAGGAATCCTTTGGAAAAGGCTGTGCCATTTTAATTACTGTGTTGTTGGTACAACAGTAAGCAGAACCATATTGAGACTGTGGACACTAGACATGGAAAAATATGGATGAAAAGCACTAACAAGCACTAGTCTTGACTGCAGCCTTAAATTAGTCTGTCCCAGTGGTACCTTTTTGCTTACAGGAAATGCCTCCTGAGGTATTTCCCAGGAGAATGAGAGCTGATGGGGAGGGACTGCATAGTTTGGAATACTCCATGAATGTGTGTGGGGAGGCGAGGGGGGGAGGTAGGCGGGAAGAAGGAAGGGAAGGAGGAGATTGGCTGCTTTATTTTGTCTTTTTAAAGGCAAATCACATTTATGGGGGGGAGGGGGCTACTCTTTCATTTTCCGAAAATGTCTCCTATATATCTTACATTCAGAAGTACTTGTAAGGGTTGTTTAGAGACAGAGGAGACGTCATTCCCGAAATTTCACAACTTGTCAAATCTTGTATGCAGAGAGAAACAAAGATCGGACCACAGAGTACCAGATGGCAAATACAGTATTCTTCGTATTTCTTCATATTTTTTAAAAACTTTTGACCTTCCAAGACAGTCTGTGGGACTGGGGTGTGCTGCACTCTCATTTTCTAAAGACTTCCATTTATTTAACACTTTGAGTAGTTGTTTGCAGGACTGAACCTGTGACGTGAAAGAGATCAAAATAGCTTATCGTGGATTAGAGCACATTATTCTCATGTAATATATCCCTTTCAGCACATCTCCAGAGAGGGTTTTATAGCGCAGATATTTCTCAAAGTGACAGAACTGTGAAAGTGTGTGGCCTTGGTACATGTTTACCTTGGAGTATCTCTCAAGAGGCTTCTTTCTCAACACAAACAGACTTCTCCATAGACACGAGATTTCCCATTGTTAAACTCAGAAAACTTTCTAAAGGAAATTTCCTACACAACAACAACTAAAACCCACAAATGGGTTTGGGGGGGAACGAGGGGGCAGAAAGGGAATGCACTTGGGCCCCTATTGCTTTTCCTGCCTTCTCCATGGTAACTCGTACGAGAAGCCCCAGCACCTCAGAGAGCCACCCGGGCAGACCCCACTCTAGGCAGCACCAGAAAAGGAGCGCAGCAGGAGCTCGGGCCAGTCTCTGAGAGCTGTTACACCCCACTCTGCTCTCTCTGGTATGGCAAAAATCCCCACGAGAGGAGCCTTAAGAGTCCTAGAGTGGGAAACAGAGTGCTCAGGTGCCCTGGCGTGCAGGAAGGGCGGCCTCCCAGAACACACGTGCCCGGCTCTCCCGGCTCCTATCTCTTCTTGCCTCTTCCACCGTGTTTGCCCAGCAAATCGATCTCGCAGCGTCACTTTCTGAGCCGCTCTTTCCCCGACCCAGCTCCGGGCTCCTGGGCGGCGCCCACCGCTGCCACCGCGAGCTGGGGCAGGGGCAGCTCCGGGGCGGCCTCAGAACCCCTTCCCGTGCCTGAAGGGGCTCCCGCGGGGCCCCGGGGCTCGGCCGTCCGGCCGCCAGGACCGCGCTTGGGGCGGGGGCGCCGCGGCCCCGCCCGGCCCGGCCCTGCCCGGCCCCGC
>VYXF01002091.1:108013-133283 GCA_013397295.1 Polioptila caerulea | reverse complement strand
CACAGTGTGACTGGGAGCTGGCTCTGGGGTCACCCACGGTGTGACTGGGAGCTGGCTCTGGGACACCCCACGGTGTGACTGGGAGCTGGCTCAGGGACACCCACGGTGTGACTGGGAGCTGGCATGCAGAGGTCAGCCAGGGGCTGTGCTGAGGTGTGGTGCTGTGCTGCACACTGAGCTACACGAGTGGTTTCTCAGCTCAGTCTGCCCTGGCAGCTCCCCACCCCTCTGTGTGCTGCTGGTGAGGGACTGACATCTCGAGGCACTGTCAGCACTGTGGGTGCTGACATCTAACAGAGCAAACAGAAAGTCTCCTTCACAGCACCTTCTCCACTTCATCCAGAGGCTAGAAGTGTGACAGTCACTGTGGTTTAAAACAAAGCTAAAAACCAATAAATCCCACTTCTTCCATCTTCCACTTCTCTGCATTTCCCCCTGAGGTGTCTTAGAGCTGTGGGAAGATGAACTGGCACAGGGATGGGTGCTCAGAGCCCATGCACTAGGGATCAGCCCTTCTCTGCTTGTGCACAGTGCTGCCCTCCTCATGTTCCCACAGAGCGAATGGCAGGACAGATAAGGACATGAAAGTTTCCAAAACCAAGCACCCGTAGTTAGCCCCTTGGAAAACAGCTAGGGCGGAGCCCAGTTTGTGGCATGTGAGAGAGAAACTGAAGCAAAACAGGATGTTTTTGTGATTTAAAACTTATTTTTCATAATTCCTATTTAAAGGCTTGGTTTGGTTTGGTTTTGAAATTGTCTGCTACGTTTACTGGGAAATTTATAACCAAAAGAGTTTTGTGCATGTATATGTGTGTATGTGCATGTGTCCTGGTGTAGGGATTGCTCAAGAACAGGCTACTACTCAACCTGAGGAAAATTTTCCTCCTGAAAATTAGTAAAACTAGTAGGTACTAACAGCTAAGTAATGGCAAATATAAATTCTATGTAGCTCTTCTGTAAATCTTGCTAGAGAATTGTTTTTTGCTCTGAACACCTCAATATCGGAAAAATTATGTCAATTTATAAAGTTTTTACCAAAGACCAATGAAAATACTCATGGCTGGAGGTATTAGTTTATGCATAAACCTGTTAAGCCCAAGGAATGGGAAATGGGGCATAACAGGCAGATTAGGAAGCTTTTGGGATCATCTGTACCCCACAGTATGTCCTGTGTTTAGCCTAGTTTCAGCTGATACAGGTTTCACACTGTAGATGTTAAGGCAAAAGTGGAAAAGAAATACTGTGAGAAATTAAAACAGGGAATAATATATGAATAGAATAATTGTCTTTAAATGGAATGTTTCCTGGAGTTTTCCATTGCCTGCCCCTTCAGGCTGTACTGGAAATGGAGGCAGAGAGAACAACATCTCCAAAAAGCCCCATGGCCATTCTCCAGGTGCTCCTGTGGGGCAGCTGAACCTCCATGCCTCTGTACCTCCATGCTGCACCTCTGTCACACGGATCCAGCCCCCACAACCCCAGCCTGTGCCCTTGCATGGGGTCATTACTCTGTTCTAGCCTTAGGATGCCAGGGGGTGATGTACCCGCTCTCACCACCCCCATCCCCTGCAGAACACTGGCATTTTGTTACTGCCTTCAAGGGAACAAGATTTGCTGCCTTTGTTGTTTCTTTTCCTTGGCTCATCTCTGAGTTTCTGCAGTGGCTTGCAGCAGTTACTCCTGTGGAATAATTATAACAGCCTCGTGTAAGGAACTTTATGTGCATAGTAGTGATTCCACTGTTTGTAATTTTCCACCTCTCATTCCACCAAAGAATGGGACGTGTTCTTTAAGGCCACACAGCCTGACTTGCATTGGTTCATAGCATTCTTTTTAGTAAAAGAATGTGCACATTTCTTTGCTGGCCTTGGCAAACTCTCCCATGGCCTCCAGGTTATTTGATCTTCAAGCTCCTCATCAACTCTGATCAGCTTCTCTCCTTCCCTTTCTCAGCCCACTGGCAGCTCTTCAGGCTGTGTTTTCAAACCTCTCCTTTGCACCCCTGTTCCACATGGGCTCAGCTCACATAACGCTGCTCCCTCCTGCCTTCCCTTTCCTGACCTTTTCTCAGCTGCTGAGCAATGTCTCTCTCTTGGCCTCTATCACAGCTCAACCCTTAATGCCTTCCTGCAACCCTAAAAACTGGCAAAAAAGTGCAATTGTTCAAGCCAAAATCTACTTTTATTTGCCCAGCTCATGTAACTTTAGACTCACAGCTCCACTGAAATTCATGATATTTGGATCCTCATTTGAGGCTAGGATGTCTATTTTTCATTTCAATCAACTGCAGAATTCTGTGGGATTAAATCCTGCAACTCAGCACAAACCTGTCCTGGGGTTTGAGAAGTAGTTTGGCAGTAAATGCTACTATGAGTGTGCCCACAGTGATGCTGACAGGCAGATGAGCAAGCAGCAGAAGGAGGAAAATGCCTTTCATGGTGTGTGTGCTAGCAGAGATGCTGTTGATTAACCCATTTTTCAGCCAGCCAGCTCTGCAAATGCCATTTAACAACTGCCGAGTCTGGATAATGCTAACGGGATGCTTATAAGGCATAAAGGGATTAATGTGCAGCTCTAATGAAATCCAGATGCACAGAGCTGCCTCTTCTCAAAGTCCTTTCTCTGGCCAAGCTGCAAATAAAATGATTTAATCATTGTAAATAGATGAGAAGCACCATCACTCACCATGGGGCAACATTCCCTCCGTACTAAGCTCACAGACACCAAAGGCTGCTGGTGGAGGGAACCCCCTGACCCTCTGCCTGCTGCAGTGCTGTGGGGGGAGCCTGGGACCTTCCTTGGGGAGCACAATTCCTGCAAGTTTGCATTAGGGCTGAGGGAAGCCAGCCTCCTTCTAGCCCTGAGCCAAGTGCAAGGCAGTTCCTGGGGTGGTGAGTCCCTGGTCACCCTCCCAGGGCTGTTGTGGGCCACCTTGGCCTTGCCCTGGGTGTGGATTTGAACCACAGTCTGTGTGGAGCTGCACTGTCTGCTCAGGAGACCTGGAGCATTTCTGCCTCATAAACTGTTTGTGGTTTGCACTTTCTTTTCCTCGTGCAGTTTATATTTTCCCCTTGTCACACACCAAACCTGGGTAGTCTGCATTTCAAGCACTGGAAGTTAATCTGGGCTCTAGCAGGGTCTGGACCACCGTAGTCATGCTCAGAAGCCCTGCATGGAAAGGCTGAAGTAATTCTGCAGCTGAGCAGACCCAGCTGCCAATGAGTTTTTAATTTTTAATATGGCAGGAGGAGGGGTTTTGAACCAAGAGGCAGGGGGAAAAGAGAGTTATTTTAAAGACGCTGAGGAATGTGTTACATTTTTCTATTCCTCAGGTTTGGCTGCTCTGCAAGTATTTCATTTTGCCAAAGCTTAATTCAGTGGACTGTTTATTTGCATTTTTAAAGAAAGAACATGATTCTTAATTTACTTTGGCCTCATTGATGAATTTTTATACTGTGAAACCCAGCAAGTTCCCTTCCAATGTTATGTACATACAACTTCACAACAGAAACTTCTACCCCACAGTACCAACCTAAAAGAAATGGTGCAAAGGGCTTTATAAAAGTGTGTCCCTCTGATTTCCCATTGAGGAGTATCTGTAGTCACCTTCAAATCACTGATGTCGTGCTCATCATGAGCATGCCTCAGCTCAAGGCTGGAGATCATATAGGTGTGTAGAGCTGTGCAGAGGTTTTCTTCAGAGCTATAGAGGCAACAATTCTTTGTGAGATGTTCCTGGGGTGGCTTTCAGCATTGGTTCAAAGGAAGGGAAGGAATGAGGGAAGAGTCCTGATGTAAAATTATATCAAAACATGTAGGGGTGATCTGTTGTGATGGGTTTTCACCATGGGAAGAAGCACTTCAGGAAAATCCCAACAAGTGCCAGCTGTTTGGTCTAATCCATTGTCAACACGTATTTCAAATTTACTTGGCCCTGGGCATCAGAATTGTGACAATACTGTCTGGACCTCCAAGAAAAGGTGAAAAAATTTTACAAAACAAGGTTTTACATTTCTCACTGCTTTCGATCTCCTGTGCCAGTACTAGGAGGGGGCAGGAAGTGCTTCCTTTAGTAGCTGTTCATGTCTTGCCAGGCCAGATGCTTAAAATTCAGAAGTGTTTCTGAATCAACACCAATATTTATTGATCTCTTCAATTTCCATCAGGTGATTTGCTGTGCTGTGCTGCGCTCGTGACAGAGAAGAGACTTGCATTTGTGTTGTTCAAAGTTTTTCAAATTGGAATTGATGCAAAGAATACTTTGAGCATGTCCTTTGGATGTTCAGGGCCTATTCCTGCTGCAGGTGATGACTAAGAATCATCCTCACCAGCAGTGAACATTTTTCGTGCAGTGCTTTTTTTTGTTGTCCCAGGATAAATAAACACCCCTCTCTTGCTAAACCTTAAGATTTGTAGAGGAAAGATCACCTGTGGATGTTCTCAGCAGAGACTGCCTGTAATTTTCAGAGATTCTGTCTACCAACACTGTATCAGGGTTGAGGCTTGGGAACAGCAGAATATTTTCTTATTCTTGTATTCATCAATTTTCACCTCTCTTCTGGTTCTGGGACCTCAGAGGGGGAGCACAGAGCTGCAGGTGGGCACCAGGTTTTTTACAGAGGGTGAGAGCTGTGGTTTGCCTTCCTGCTTAAAGCTTTTGGGCCCCTTTTCAGGTGCCTGCCTTTGAGTGACAGTTGAGAGTTTTGCTCTGCTTTGGGACCCTGAGCAGCTCCGTGTCTTGGGACTGAACATTTGTGCTGTTCTCCTGGCGTGGGCATTGCTGGTGGAGGACAAGGCGAGGCTGTGCTCAGTAGCCGGAAACACAGCCCCAAGCCATGACAAGTTCCAAGTGTCCTCATCAGGGTTCCAGCCCAGAGCCATTTAAGAATATCCTCATTACACCAGCTGCTCAGAAAGACCTGCTTCAGTCAGGAAGACTGGTGACAGTCCCCTCCATGCTTTGCAGGACATCTTCCCTCATTGCCATCCACTGTTGGCATTGCTCCAGACTCCAAGGAAGGAATAAGTAATCCATGGGAGCAGGGAAAAAAATATGGCATGGAACAGATTAGTGTGAATTAAGTTAGTCCCCAGCCACCTCCCTTTCCACCTCCAAGTGGAAAACCCATTTGGCCCTTGGCAGACAAGAATTGTTTCTCCCAGTCCTGCTTATATGGGACACTAAAATAAACCAGCAGGGTTCCATTTCTTGGAAGGAAAAGGAAATATTTCAAAGTGTGTCCTTGCAAACTGATTTACTGCCACCAGGCTCTGCGTATTTTAAGAAATGTTTTCGTTTGTTTGGAGCTGTGTATTAGCAGTAAGGGAGAGGGAAGCAGTTAGTGAAACATGACAGGAAGATGAAGTTGTGTAAAATGGCTCAGATAAATATTTACGCCCAAGTTTCTTAGCTCTGAGTTCACATCAAACCATGGTTCATACAGAGCATGTTTTTTGCTGGGCCTGCTCCATTTTGGAGCCTTCTCCCTTCTCCCTGTCGGGTCATGCTGCCTGGCTGGCAGTGAGCTGGAAGGAAGCTGGTTAGCAATGCCTGGTCATGAGCACTGTCACGGGAGTGTATCTCTGCTGTATATGGCACCTTCACAGCATCACAGAATGGGTGAGGCTGGCGGGGACCACACTGGGTCACCTGGTCCATCCTCCCTGCTCAAGCAGAGTCATCCCAGAGCACAATGCACAGGTTTGTGTGCAGACAGTTCTGGAATATCTCCAGAGAGGGAGACTCCACACCCTCTCTGGGCAGTCTGTTCCAGTGCACACAGAACCTGCACAATGAAGTTCTTCCTCATGTTCAGTTGGAACTTCCTGTCTTCCAGTTTCTGCCCATTGCCTCTCGTCCTTCTGCTCAGCCCCACTGAGCAGAGCCTGGCTCCAGCCTCTGACAGCCTCCCTTCAGATCCTGATAGGCATTGATCAGGTCACCTCTCAGTTGTCAATTCTCAGGGCTGAGCAGGCTCAGCTCCCTCAGCCATTCTTTGTAAAGGAGATGATCCAATCTTCTTCCCCTGGCTGAGAACTGTGCAAAGAGGGTGGAAATCAATGTAGAAAACAAATCACATACCAGGCTTTTGTTTTGGTCCTAGAACTCCAAACATTCACCTTTAAGAGACACTTGGAGAAGGAGTGGAGGGTTTTTAATCTTATTCTGAGCTGGGCAGGAAACCAAGGCTGAGAAGAAAACACATTTCTTCCAAGGAGCTTATGGCATGATGTAGGAAGGAGTGAAGCTTTTCAAGGCAGCATCAGCCAAGACCAGGCTGGCAGACGGGCACAGCACCCTGATGAGACTCAGGGCAGACAGCTGGCCTGCCTCCCAGTGGGTGCCCTGTGATGGATTTCCCATTTGAAACAAGGGGGAATGGCTGAAAGGCAACAGCTGCAGGAGCCCCTGCTAAAACTGTTCCTGCTTGGGGGGTCATATTCCAGCTGTATTCCTATCATATTCCAGCTGTACAGCTTGCTGAGTTGCAGATGAAGCCTGGGAGCAGGGGTGAAGGAGACAGCAGCCATGTGAGGGCACGTGTCCCTAAACTCATTTTAAGTTTATGTACAATGGCAAGCCCAGTTTTTTTCAGTTCATGTAACTTAATGCCTGATTCCCTTTTATACATTGAACAATTTTCCCTTCCCTTTCGTTATCTTTCTCTAATGGCATTTGCGAACTAGAAATGCAACAGCAGTCGGACATGGGTACATGGTACAGCATCCAGGGCTCACATGAACAGAGCAGGAGGCAGCAATGTCCACATTATCTCATTAAGAGACTTTTGTAGGCATGCCTCTGCTAATGTAAACTCATTATCGGATGGAACAGCAGCAGTTGTTTTCACATGGATGGATCCAAGTCCGAGTGATGAATTGTTTCTCTACTCTTAACTGAGTTCTTAAGTATTTTTTTAAATGTTGCCTGAGAACTGTGGCCATGTGCTACATCTATGCAGTATCTTTTGCCCTGTTCCAGTAGACCACTGACACCTGTGCTCAGCTGATCAATAGCAGTGATCTGCTGTCTGCCGACACCACGTGCTAATACTGTGAGGGGAATATTTGTAGGAAGATAGCATTTCACAACATCCATGCAAGAATAAGAATAATGTTGATATTGCAGGCTCTGGACAATCTGTGATGCTACAAAAAATCAAAGACATTTTGGTTCATGTTTTACTCTCTCTGACCATGTCTTTAGCATCATAAGCCTCCCTGACAGATGAGAATGTCAGCATGAAATGGACTCTGAGTCCACGATTATAAAAATTGGGGTGGTTTTTTTTTGAAGAGTATATGATACCCTCTCATCATCTTTGCAGCTGGGAAGTGGATTGTCTAACTAGGGGAGAGTGACGCTGACAGCTTAATGTTAAGAGTAACAGAATCTGTCAGCTGAGAGCATTGGGAGCAGCAAATTTCCTTGGAAGCGTGAGCTGGGTGCTGCAACCCCGCCCTGAAACGCTGGGCTTGCAGAAAGTACACGGTGGATTCAAAGAAACAGTGTATCAATGTTTCTGAAACAAGTATTTCAATTTGTGTTTTGCAGAAAAATACTCTGTAAAACAATTTTGTTTTTCATTTCCGAATGGCAGCTCAACCAAACAGCGTCATTCCAGTGCCACAGGCATTGCAAACTTTGACCAGCTATTGTCAGAAGGAAAATCCACCCTGTGCTAAGCAGATGTCATTATTTTTCAGCTCCATCCCACCTTAACTATCTGGAGAATAACATTCAAGTGCAGAGGTCAGTGGGGGGAAAAAAAAACCACTGCTGCTGGCCAGCTGAGCCGATAGCATAGACCATACATGGATTTGGAATGAAGGGCATCAGGCTCACAACCTCCCTGGTGCCAAGAAATACACAGCTAAAATCGGCAGCTCACAGATGAGTAATGCACAAACATGGTCCAGAGTGTTGGAAGTGTTCAAGCACTTCCAGAGTGTGTTGGGTAAATGAGTATCTGTTTCCATGGCACCAAAACAGCACAGAGATCACGCCATGTCCTTCAGCAGTTCTCTGTTTCCGTGCCCAGCGGATGAGAGCAGAGCTGACCTCCAGGAAAAGCCCTCCCTGGCCCCAGCGTGGAGGAGCACAGCGAGGTCCCCCCTTCATCTAGAAGCAATGCTCGTGGGCAAGGGCAGCCCAGCCCTGCTGGCAGCCAGGTGAGCCTGACTGGGAGCCACCAGCCACCCCCTCGGAGCCCAGCCACCTCTGCTCCAGCCCAGCCTTTGGGCAGGAGGGTGAGGGGCTCCAACATCGGACAGAGGACTTGGAATGCTGCTTCTGTGTAGTGGGAGGGTTTTTTTTGCAAGAAAACCATGAAACTAAAGAGCTTAGAAACATTGACCTTAGAACATTGAACATGGAACTTAGAAACAGCACATTTACATGGCACTGTGAGCGCACTCAAGGTGTTGGGAGACCCTGTCCTGGTCCAGCAGTCTCTTAAGAAAATATCACTTACATGGGCTGGCCCATAGACACTCAAATTGTTTAAAATGAGGTACATAGCTAGGTTCTCCCACGCAGAGAGGGAGCACACAAGCAACTGTTTTACTTTATATGCCTATTGAAACCAAAGGCAGAACAATTTATTATTCCTCTATTAAATATGCAAACTAAGTATGTTAATCCTGAAATTTGTTTGTTTGCCTAGAGTCTGTTTGGGGTCATGCAGCTGGACCTCTGGACAGCTGATGAGCTCAGCATTTTTTTTCAGGGGTATCAAAGATGGGGAGTACCTTGTGTCCTGTAGTCACAGAATTTCACTGGAAACTCTCAATTCTGTCTTTCCTAGACTTCCAGGGGTAGCCCAGTGCCTGCTGGAGGTGGTGTTGTGGGACAGGTCCTCAGACAAGGCTGCTTGGAAGGCACGGCTGCCACCAGTCAGAAACAGTCTGAAAGCCTTCCCAGTGGTCAGAAGAAATCCACCTGTACCAACTCCCTGAAATTTATTCTGGGATAAATGCCCTCCTACACTAAAATTCCATGGTGTAGGTCTTTAGTACCACTTGTACCCCAGAGGAGAGTGGGTTTGGAGTGGCCAAGGTGCTTGCCTTACCTACAGCTGTGTGCTGTGGGGTTCTTTGGCACAGAAGATACCACCACGAGCAAGGGTTTATAGCAACGCCATTGGAGACATTGCTGCCATCTGCAGTGCCCCTGGCACAGAGGAGCATCAGCTCACCCTGCCTTCATCAGTGGCCTCTGCAGCTGGCAGATGGGGGCATCCACACCCATTCTTCCTTCCCACCTTAAGACAGTGCATGACTGATACTTTGCTGCATCATGTTTGTAGGAACGTTTTATCCTATTAAGGCCCTTCCAGAAGCCAGATGTTCTGTTCCAGTAGGGACTTCCTTTTTTTAAAACAAGCATTTCTGAGCTGATGTTATTTTTATTCAGTTCTCCTTGTGAAACTTCCAAAGACAGATTTTTGCTTGGCAATGTCACAGCAGGTTATGAGGGAGGAATTGCCTTCCATCTGCCTCTGTCTACATATGTCCATGTACCCAGGGAACCCACTCAGGGAGCACTACTGATTCTGCAAAGCTGAACATTCATATATTAGGAAATTGATTTATTAAATCACACCTGCAGGCCCACTCCAACTTTGGGTTATGTAATCATAAATTCTTTTTCACAAGGTCATCTGTGCTTTGGAGTCATCTGTTGGACCTCATCAGGCAGAGTCAGGAGTTGGTGTTGTAGAAAGCTCTAGCCTGTAGGATTCCCAGCTCCTTGGCTGCAGAAGTCAAAAGGTGTCTTGTAAACTGATTGGGAGGTGAGGAGGATGTCCCTTCCCTGGCAGCTGGACTCCACTCCAGCCTCTGCCATGGATTTCCTTTCTGAACAGTGTTAAATCTCTTCCACCAACTTTTCTTTTCTCACACAAACCCCTGCAGACAGACTTGTAGCTGTGCTGAGCTCCTGTAGCTCCAGGGAGGGTAAACAGAAACAAGTACTCCAAAGCAGCCCCAGCCAGCCTTCCAGCTTGCTCTGAAAAACCAGACACAATGTGGTGAACACCAGTCACTCAAACTGGCTGAATTGGCTCTGCCCTTCACGTTTCCATCACTGATATGAGGATTGTACCTTCCTCTGACACCACAAGAATGGAAATGTCAGAAGGTGCTGAGCTGTAAGGGCCTTGCATCCTCAGAGGTGCTTGCACTGAGCTCACTTGCAATGAATGTTTTCACTGTTCAGCACAGACCTTGAAAAGTACACAGTTAACAAAAGCAACATACTTTCCCCAGTGGGGCTCTCCCTCATCAACCAGCAATCACAGTTTCTTTTAGTCTTAGAATTTTTCATATTTTGTAACATTCAGAAGTCAAAAGATCAGTAAGTCTCAACATGCTCTGAACTCCCTGGCACTTAAAGCTCTAACATAGGCAAATGCTGAAATTAGAAATGAGCCAGGGGAGAGATTTTCCCATGCTCACTTATCAAGAGTCACTGATGTAAGGATTTCTCTCCCAGGCTAAAATCTCTCATCTTTCTCCAGCACAAAATTTATTTAGCAAATAAAATGAGATCTGTGCCCTCTGTATATGTTGACTTGGATATTTATAATTTCTAACTCTCAGGTCTCACCATAACTGTCACCCCCAGTTCAGTGTTACACCAGACTTGGTGGCTGTGGCTGTTAAAAAAGACACGAGTGTCTTGAGGTTAGACTGCCTGGAGTTTACCTGTTTGCTGAACCTGTGAGTCATGGAAAATGAAAACAGAGAAAAATCTTCTAAGGAACCTCATCTCTTCCTCCAGCTGATAAAGTACAACTCCCTAGAGTATTATATGCTCTTCATATCTTTGTCTGGCATAGTTTTAAATTGTATTTCTATACCTTTTCTTAACACACTATGAGTGTTTGGAAGTTTTTCTTGAACTTCATACTTTGGTTTATTCATGTATTTACTTTGAGATTTGGCTGTGAAAACATAAATTAATGATCAGGAAGGGGAGGGAGGTGTCTGACAGCACAGATCATGGCTTTCAGTGCTGAGGTTTCGTGACTATTAGCTAGACAGAAAGAAAACTCGTAGAGTGCAATGAGCAGGTCTGCTTCTGAGGTGGCCAGGCTAACTTGAATGTCTTTTTGTCTTGCAGAAGATGAAGCCCATTGTCCAAAGAAGACGATCTACCTCATCTGCCATTACTAAAGCTCTTGGCAAATCAAAGTCCCATTCCAGGTAGGAAAAAAAAACCTTTCTGACTCCTGTTTCCATCTTTCTGCCTACACAGACTGAAATCAAACTGGTTTTCAAATTCATTTAACAGTGTTGAGAGCAATTTGTTCCTGTGGCAGGGGCAGGCAGGGGCACGAGGAGGGTGATGAGGCACCAGACAGACCTGGTGGGTTCAGGACATGGGCTGATGCAGACTTAGCACCCCTGAGGAGCATCCTGGAGTTCCACCTCAGAGTTTCCCTGTGCAGCCACCCCCAGTTTACCCACTGCCAGAGCCCCCTGCAGCCCCTGCTCCATGTGCTGGACTGCCAGGGAGGGATAGTCCTGAGAATTGCTTCTGGCTCAGCTACAGCTACACCTGGGCAGGTGAGGGGGCTGGAGCTGCTTCTGGATGTGAAGGGAGTGGTGGGAGGCATGCCCAGGCCCTGACAGCCCTGTGCAGGATGGCATCGCTCAGGACAATTTTTGGAAGAGCCACCAGACCCAGACATGCTCCAGCCATGTCCCTGTCAGGGGGCAGCAGCTTTCCCTTACTACCAGCCCGGGTAGTGGAAAGCTGCCCCCATGCCCACACCTCCATCGAGTGTGTGCTGATGCTTTGCTCCTGCAGTGTGAGGCACCAGGAGTGTCAGCAGAGTCAGGGAGCCACGTGCCAGACATGCACATCTTCTGCTGAAACACTAAGTGTTCTTCTTAGCCCCGAGCTGAGCACTTCAGTCCAGGGGGAGCTGAATCCTCCTTGACCTCATCCCCTCCTGCAGCACTGTGTCACTGCTAGAGACAGATAAAGGGGTACCATGGTCCTTCCTTCCCTGCTCTGATAGCAGTTTTGTAAATAACATATCCTGAGGGATTTGTTTAGTTTGATTTTTTCTTTCTTTGTAAGAAAGAGAAGATAAAGCTGAACTGATTGACACTCAAACTGGACCAGCCCTCCCGAAGAATATCCCTTTTGTATCACAGCACTGGTGATTGATGCACAGTACAGCCTGCTTCTCTGGAATGAGGGGGGAGTGTCAGTCTCACAGGATCATTTCATATGAAGAGCAGGACTGATTTTCACTTGGTTGTCATTTGACAAAGCTATGTGACTTCTTTTTCCTTCCTCCCATCCCTTCTAAATTGCAGTAGGGAAAAAAAAGTGAGGAAGAGAAACAAATTCTTGACTTTATTTGGCTGGAGAACATCCTCATGAGGGAGGGAAGCTTTAAATGTTTCTTGTGATGGATTGCTATGGAGGGAGCTGGTCCAATGCCATCTTTGCTTAGGCCATGAAAGCACCAGTGAGGGTTTTTTGCTATCCTGCCATTGTGTTTATAAAGCTGGATAATCCTCTAGCTTTAGGAAAGCCACTGCTTGGGATTGAAAGATGCTGTGGCTCCCACTGCTCAGCTGATGGACATGGAGGGCTTTTAATATCATATCTGAAGGTGATTAAGCTTCTCACTTATAGCCCCACAGCTGCATAAGTCAAGGATTCGCTTGGTGGTGGCTGTGGAGGAGGGAAGAGGGAATTTCTGTTTGCCAGAGTGCAGGTGTTCCTGTGACTGGGGGAAGATTTTAGTAAAGCAGCTACTGGCTGGTTTTAACCTCACTGCTGTGAAATCAAGTGAGTTCAGTGAACTCAGTGGAAACTGAGTTAAGACCAACAGCGTCAAAAATATTACACTTACAGCTCGTGTGGCTTTTTATTTGTTTGTGTAGGGTGTCCTCAGACTAGAGGGTAGAGCAGTAGAGCAGCAGAGGGTAGGGCAGAATTGCTGAGGGGTGAAAGGAAGGCAAGTGTCCTTGCTTGCAAAGCAAGTTACACATTTTTGTCTATGTGTAGAGACAGGAGGATCTCTGTGAGGTTTTTTCTGTGTCAGTCTCAGGCCATGTCTCAGAGGTTCACTGATTAAGTCAGGCTCAGGCACAGGAGCACACTGTGTGAACAGGAACTCTCCCATGGTCACGCAGCACAGGCTGAGACCCAGAAGTGGCCGTGGGAGCTGCTGGGTGCCAGCTGAGCTGAGCCCAGAGCAGGGCTGGGGGGTGCTCTGTGGGGTGCTGAGGTGCAAGCAAGGAGATTGCACTTGGCAGAGCTCTTCCAGCTGGGGACACCTTAGGTAGAGGGTCTGGTTCATTCCCCATGCTGCCTTGTTGACTGCAGTCAACATGCAAAAACCCTCAGGGATTTTTGGAAATGGTGAGCACCTATATGAATCTCAGTGGAAACAACAAGCTGGCTGGCAGCCAGGCAAGCCAGAATCAGATGTCTGGAATTAGATGAGTACATGCAGTTCATTTTCTTTCTGCTACAACTCTTGTGCTGACAAATTGTTCAGTCTGGATGGAAAACATGCACAGAAAGGGCAGTGCCCCCCTGCCCAGACGAGCCACGCCAAGAGCCCTGGGCTTTCCATGCTCCAGTCAGAGCTCACACACATGTGCAGGAAGTCTGAGTGAGGAATTATTCAAAAGCTACTATTCAAGCAGCTTAATCTCAAAAGATTAGGTGTGGGCATTTAGGGAGTTTTCTATCTGGCTGAGGCTGGTAAAGTTAATTGTGCAGACACAGGTGAATGTGGGTCATAACTGAGAGCAATAGGGGCTGGGAGAAGCACGGGGCTATCAGGCTCTTCCCAAACAGATGCCTGTGTCCAACCACAAACCCTTCTAAGGAAAGCTTCTGACAAACTCTTGTGATTTTTCTTACTCCTCCAGGGAAACTACTCTTTCCTCTTCCCATCCTGACAATGGGCTGCCAAGTGGGGTGTTCAGCAGCCCAGGCTCCACCTTCATCCTGGACGAGCGAGTGCAGCTAACTGTGGGCCTGCAGACCCAGGAAAGACATCTGATTTTGTTCAGTGATGTGCTGGTCATTGCCAAGTCCAAGTAAGAGGAGTTCCCACTCATTCCTTTTCCCCAGTAGGTGCTGTTGCAGGTAGGCTCAGCACGTGGTGGGGGTTCTGGGGCTCTCCTGTGCAGAGCCAGGTGTTGGACTCAATGATCATGTGGGCACCTTCCAACTCATGAGATTCTGTGATTCTGTGAGGCTCTGATCTGTTTGTGGAGCACCCGGCAGCCTCCAAAACAATGCTTCTTTGGAAATGTGGATCTAAAGTGTGGCATTTTCCCCTTCACCTTCACAAATTCTTCTTGTTTCACTCCATTTGTCTGAAGAAAAATGTTGTCTAATCAGTTTTGCCCATTTCTTTATGAGGTTGCTTGAAGATACACCAGAGGGCAAGAGGCAGAAGGACAAAACTGACTTTCAGTCTGACTCCTTCTGTCACATACAAACTATGAGCTCTAACTGCATCTGCATGACTTGAAAGGAGCATGATCAGACTCTGGAGGCCTAAGTGTTATTCTCTGGCCTAAGGAATTTTTAATTTCCATTGTAGATCCTCCTCCAGCCTGAAGCTGAAAAAGCAAGTGCCTCTGAGTGAAGTGTGGACTGGCATGTGTCTCAGCGAAGTGACAGAGAAGAAGATGAGTCCTGAGAATTCATTTGTCATTGGCTGGCCTATCACCAACTATGTTGTCACCTTCAGGTATCTCATCAGACATCAGACCTCCCTCTGCAGCCCGGTAGCTCCTCACAGGTCTCCTGTGTGTCAAGTGAAACAATGACTGAGGCTAGAGGGCCATTTCCTTTTCCATTTCCTTACCCTGAAACCTGGGTAACCTGTGCTGGCAGCAATAGTTCTAGGAACAGCAGACATTGGGAAGGAAATACTAGGAGAAAGAAAATAGCAATTAAAGGTCACTGCACAAATAATTAGGGCCCACGAGTTAACTCCAACTTCACAGAAAGGGATTTGGCCCTTATCTGAACACTCACCAGCCTGACAGGAAACCTGGCCCAGTTTCTTGTTGGGATTTTTTTTTTGTTATTATTATTTTTGTTACTTGTTAAAATAGAACAGAAGAAGGAAAGGACTGTGCTTTTGTTCCAGGGCTTTGCAGGAAGCAACTTTGACTTACAGCCATATATAAATGAAATTGGGTAGAGTTTCCAAAGGCTGTTACCCATTCAGCACTTGTTTGATGATCTGCCTCCCTTTTTGTCTTCAGCTCAGCTGATGTGAAGGAGCGATGGCTGTCAGCCTTACTGTGGTAAGTGACCCTCCTTTCATCCTCCTGCCAGGTGGTTCCTCTACAGGCCTTGGAGAAATTTGACTTTCAAATTGTGCTCTGATTTTCAGCATGTTAAGTGTCTAAATGCTGTTTGAAAAATCCACCTTTGTAATCTGATATAGAGGCTCCTAGAGGAGTTCACATTTGGTGTTAACAGCTGGGGGAAAAGGGGGGATCCATCAGAAGATGATATTGTTGGAGAATCCTTTTTCCTTTGGACCTGGAGGTTGACTTTGCTAATCACTGTGGAACTGGCACAAGTGTTACTGATTCCTCAGATGTTTTTTGATTTGAACTAAATTTTTTATTACATTGCTTCTAGAGGCTACAGGTTTTTCTTTTATGTTTTGTGTGTTCCTTCCACTAACACCCAGAAAAAAGTGTTTATATAGAGACAAAGAGGGGAAGAATTCTTCTGATTTGAGGAGAGCAGTAGTGATCCTGAGGGAACACTGGAAGGTATTATGCAGGACACCTCTACCTGCACTGAAGTACTGCATGTGGGGGATTGTTAGTCTTTGCTCCAGACAAAGTCAGTAAGAGCATGTGGCCTCACTATGAACGTTACGTTCATATATGTCACAATCTGTACTTATTACAGTGCCAAGAAGGATGTCCCATCCAAATTTTAGGGTCCTTCTCAAATTTGGTTGGGAAATTACATCCCTTCCTCTTTTCTTTGACTTTCAGGCATATCAATGAGGTAAAACAAAATGAATATCTGAAGAATCTGACCCTTCAGATCGTTGTGCTGGATGATGACAACTGTTCTTCTGTAAGTAAAGCTAAGAACCTGCTCATCAGATCAAGACTACACAGGGGTCTGTGGAGTAGGGGAGGGAATGCAGGGCTATGCTGGTATTCCAGTTTCAAATTCAAGTCCCAGCTAAAAACATTTAGAAGGTATGCATCTGGGTATCTGCATCCTTCCCACTTGAAAGCCCACTTGGAGAGTTTTGGTTTGAGAAATGAGGAGGTAACCAGACCCTTACCAAACAGCTCTTAATTCTTAAGATTATTCTTCGTCTCTGACTTTTCTCTTTTCCTTTTTCTTCACTTCAAAATTCATGATAGTTTGTGGCTGAGTGCCACAGTCAGTCCTCTTTTCCAGTCCTATGAATTGAGGCTGTTGATCATGGAGTCACTGGTGTGTTGTCCTGAACTAATTTACTGGAATGTGTCCCAGTCTAGCACACAATTCCTGGCTTCGTGCCGAGCTTGGTGGGTCACATTTGCCTCCTGGGTATTCTTCCCTCAAAGAGTGACCCCTGACACTCATGGCTGATGAGCACTGCCATGTTCCATGCTCACCCTTTTGAGTGACAGTGGCACTATAATCAGCCAAACACTGGTGGGATCAAACACAGCATCTGAGCACCACCCACCTCCTGTGACTTCTGCTGGATGACATCTTTGGATGGTATGATAGACCCACCTCTCTTTGCCTTTCTAGACTACTGCAGTCAACGTGTCCAATGTGGAAACTGCAGAGAGTGTGATGAAGAAGGCCCTTCTACAGCTTGAGCTCCCTGTAAGTGGCAGGTGACAGATCTGAGCTAAGGATGCTGGCAACATCTGGTTCACAGGACAGTGTGGGTGTGGATAAGTGTAGATTTGCTGTCTAGTGCTTTCTGAGTGGATGGTAACCTCATGGATCCTCACTCTGGCCCCTCTCAACTAACATTATTCTCTTCTCTGTTCCTCACCCAACAGGGCAGGACCAGTGACCACCACCTCTGGGTGATCTCAGGAAAAGATGAGCCTGCTTACCCTCTCATTGGTAAGAGCCCTCCCATGTTGAGCATAATTTTGGTGCTTAGTTCTGGCACCAGAGGAACAAGTGATAAATTATATTAGTGTGTGTAGCAGAGAAACATCACAAACATTGCACTCTTCACTTAAAAAGCAATGGTAGGGACACTGTTGCTGATGTAAGATGTGACATCAAGTTGCTGTTAGATGTCACTGGGCTTTTATCATCTCAGCATCCACATTTAATCAAAGCATGGTGATATCTTTGAAAAGCTTCACACTTACCTCCCTCTTCCAAGCAAATCCGTGCATTTCTGGGCAGGAGCCCATCACACTTTTCAGCTGATGCTCTCAATAAATGGGAGATCTTTAGGCTGGCCTAAGAAGTACCTTCTTTGCAGCAGATGTGATGCAGGGGTAGGTAGGACATGCCTCAAAGCCTAATTCAATCCCTCTGGCTGCTGGTATGAGCTTGCAGGGCTACAGGGAGGCTGACTGTACTCTCCTGCTCAACATTGCAGGCATCTCCTCACGGGCAGAGCAGGAGGTCGGGGCAGTCTCAGCCCAGCTCCACTGTCTGTGCCAGAGGTGTCACTGATGTCTGTCAGACAGAGCATCTCCTGACACTCCCCAGGCCCTTTGCCTTTGGCTCTGTCAGTACCAAACCAATTGCTGCAGTCAGGTGGACATTCACTGTTTTACATCTAGAAGAAAGCACTTTGGCAACTGAAAGAAGCAGAATTTTTCAATGGTCTGTTGGCGACTTATAAGCCTCTAGTTAGGGAACTAACATGATTATCCTACTCTTTTGGTACTTACTTAGTTTTCATTGCATTTCAGTTCACAAATAATGAAACTCCTTTCCACACAAAATGTTGCATCATATTGAAAACCCAATGTGTTGCATATGGGTTGTTATCTTCTGAACTGCTACTTTAATCCAATACTAAACTGACCTCAAGAGCACATGTGGGCCACTTGCATCAATGTCTTTGCAGGCTGTTTATTTGAAAAATTTCCTTTTTAACAGTTTGTGTTTAGGTTTTAGAAATTCATCAGGCTTGAGGGAGGGTAGGTGTGTATATGAGGGCCTTGAGGACAATCACAGTGGAGGAGAGTGATACAGATCTGTAGGGGATGATTTCAGAAATAGAAGAAACATTTTTAAATAAACCACTGAATTTTGTCTGTTAAGTTCTAAGTATTCATATGGAGATCAGCAAAGCTGAAATTTTCCAATAATAATAGGATTTTTTTCAATAGCTTTGCATCTTTGCTTGCTCTTTACACAACTCTGCTCAACAGGGCACGAGCATCCCTTCAGCATTGCCTTGAGCTGTCTCCGGGACTCTGCTGACCAGCAACAAAGAACCAACAATAACACTCTCCTGGCTGATGGGACAGAGGCTTCCTTCCTTGCTCAGCTCCCAAAGGAAAAGCAGTGTCAGTTTGTCCTGAAACCCAGACTCCAAGCTCCGATGCAGCTGAGGAGAGGTAGGAGCTGCAGGAGTGTGGTACAGCCAGACAGAGACTTTATTGCTCTCCAGTGCAGTGCTGAACTCTTCTGGCATCATACTTGTATCCCAGAGCTCTCTCACCTGAATCTAATGTAAAGAGGGAGAGATTGCAGAGAGGTGAAATTTCTCTGTGCAAATGTTCAGACTTAGCTTTCAGTCCTTGATCAGTCTTCAACTGCAAGTCAGTGTAATAGAATCATAGAAAATGCTGATTTGGAAGAGAACCATCAGGATCATCGAGCCCCAGCCCTGTACCCAAGGATTCCATCTGCCTGAGAGCATTGTCCATACGTTCCTTGAACTCAGACAGCCTTGATGCTGTGACCACTGCCCTGGAGAGCCTGTTCCAGTGCTCAGCCACCCTCTGGGTGAAAAACCTTTTTCTATTACCAGACCTAAACCTCCCCTGACTCAGTTTCATGCCATTTTCTCAAGGCCTGTCACTGGTCACAAGAGTGATTCTTGCACTGCAGAGACAGCAAGGTTCCCTGAAGAATGGTGATTGAGAGTTTTGCTGATGGTTGAGAGATGATCAAGTGGTTTCACTGCTGTACATTGTCTAACCATCCCCATTAAATGTGCAGTTAACAAACAGGTGAGGGTAGAAAGTGCTTGTTTTGCTGGGCACTCTGCCTCCACTGTAGATCACCCACTGTCCAGGGGGAGGACACACAGGTGGGTAATGAAGGTCTGTGTTTTCTCTCAGAGTCACTGCAGAAACACACCAAGAGGAAGAAGTCCCTGATTGACTGGGCCCTGCGCCGCAGCACCAGCACCCCCACGGGCAGCCCTCCTTCCCAGTCACCCACCACACCACGGAAACTCTTCGGCCTGTCCCTGTCCTCGGTCTGTCCTGATGGAATCCTTCCCAAGCCCATCATGGTAAGCAGCAGCCTGGACTGCTTGTCTCGACATAAACTTGAGGTGTTCAGCCCCAAATTTAAAGTCACTTGCAGCATTTATGAGGATGGAATGGGGGAGAGGACCATTGTTTACTTGTGATCCAGACTCAGCTCAGTAACAACCCTCTCCTGGGTGATCCCTATCACTTGATCCACAGATGCCTGTCCTGTTTCAATGGGTGTCTCCCAAGCATCATTAGCTGACAAGGGGCAATGTCAGTGGATCTTATGTAGCCTAGACCTCACTCACTGTAAGAGCGCCCTGGGCTCACACCTATCACAGGAGAAGCATGCCCACATGAACAGTATCTGCAGCTTGTCTGTCAGGTTCTTGCCCCTGGTTCCATCAGAATAAATGTCTTGTATTGTTTTCTTCCTGTTACTGATCTGGTCTTGTGCTAATTATGTTACAACACGTGATATATCACGTACACAAACAAGAGGGTAAAGTGTTGGGCTCTAAAGTACAACTGGGTTTTCTCTTAGGATATGCTGCTCCTCTTGTACCATGAAGGTCCCTCTACTAGGGGCATTTTCAGACGTTCTGCCAATGCCAAGACTTGCAAGGAACTGAAAGAGAAGCTGAACTCTGGAGATGATGTTCAGGTGGATGGAGAGTCAGTCTTTGTGGCTGCAGCTGTCATCACGGTATGTGTGGCCAAGTAACTCAGCTGTCTGGGCTAGTGGTACCTTCCTTCTTCAAGGAAGCAATGAGTCTTTATGGGTAGGGAGGATTTCAGGGGAACAGAAAGCATTTTCCAGCGAGGAACATTTCCACCTGAAGGCTTGGTGTGTTTGTGTACAGAGGTATCTGCCCAATACAGTGACCCTGGTTTTCACATGCAGACCTGTGCATCCCCTCAGGACAGGGCTTCCTTTGGCACCTGCCTGCACCAAACCACCCCCAGCAGGAAATACAGTGATGTCCACCTGCAAGGCAGCCAGGATGTCTGTACAGTGCCAAAAAACACGACAGATGCTGCACTGACATATGCATAAAAACCCTTTGGTGGCAGCAGCACAGATGTTCTTTGTCATTTCTGAATGCAAGGAAGAGGCTGCAGAAGGTTTGGGAGGACTTGTGCCATTTGAGGGCAGCTGCTCTGCAACCCCCAAAACAATAGCTGACCTGTTCTCTCTGGATCCCCCCCAGCCTTCACCCTCTGATCAGCCAGCAAGCACGAGGGAAAGCAGCTTCTAAACCCAAGCAGAGGGGTTGTGGTGGGTGGGGGATGAAGATTTTGATAAGACCCATGTTTCAGTAAGGAAAAGCCTGTATTTTGCACTGGCAATTAAATCTGGTCAGAGTAATTTAGGTACCAAAGTATCCAAAAAACATCCCCTTTTTCTTTGTTGGCCTGATATTCAGGCACTTCCCAACACAAGACATACATTAAGCTGTTGAATAGTCCCCTGAGAAAAATCAGCAGTTCTCTTAGCTGAGAAACGTTTCAGAGATCTGTGCAGAGCCTCAGGCTGAGCCCTCTGCTGGATTGGAGGGCAGTCCTGCTCTGGAGAAGGGGCTAAACAGGAGGGCTGCCTGTTCATCCTGCAGTGCTGCCATAGAAGAGCCTGAGGAATACAGCTTGGTGGGCATGGGAGGGGAGAATGAACATGTTTGTGAAGTGTCTTGTTTTATCTTGTGCTTAATATGAATAAACAGTGACTATATGCATTGTGAAACTGAAACCAGGAATTCAAAACTGACCAGACTGCTCTGCATATATATATTTAATTCAGGATTTTCTCCGAAATATACCTGACAGTGTTCTATCCTCAGACATGCACGGACTGTGGATGGAAGCTGTGGACACAGAAAATCGGGCACATAAGATTGAAGCTATCAAAAGGTTTGTAAAAGCCTTTGTAAAAGTTTCTTTTGGTGGGAAAAGGGGATCATATGGCCCTAAGAATAGCCATTATTTTCTGGGAGACTACTGATAATGCTCCAGGCCACAGTGGAGGAGCTATTGCTGATTGCCAGTGTCATTGATCAGAAAACTTTGTTTTCTGTGGTCTTTTTTGAACATCCTTAACATTTCTAACCCCCAAAAAAGTAATAAAAAAATTCTCTTCTGATGATTAGTTTAAATTAGGAGAACAAGGCAGAGGTGTGGGTCTGGCATGCTGCTGGCCTGGAGCTGTCTCCTGTCTCCTCTGGCTGGTCCCTGTTTAGTCAAGGCATTGCAGGTTCCCTCCCACATGCCCTGAACCCAAGTCCCTTGTCCCTCCAGCTCTGTGACCAGAGCAGGTGGGAAATTTGGATGCAGAGTTGTGGGTCTCACATGAATTGGTGGAGGGGAATGACACAGGTTCACCTTATTATCAAATGTGGATGTCTCAGGCTGGTACAAAGGGGCAGGAGGGGGAAAAAGCATTCAAAGAGCAGATGTTTGTGAACAGCACTGTTTTCCTTTTTTTCCCACTCCCTGAATAGTCTCGTCAACCAGCTTCCAGAGGCCAACCTCATCCTCCTGAGACACCTCTTTGGAGTCCTCCATCATATTGAGCAGAACTCTGGAGTGAATCAGATGAATGCCTTTAACCTGGCTCTTTGCATAGCACCCAATATGCTGTGGCTACCGAGTCCCACTGGGCCTGAAGAGGAGAGCCGCTCTACAAAGAAGGTGATGTTCCATGGGATTGGCCTCACCTCTGTGCTCCCCTTGCCCTGCTCTCTGTGGGCACTGCCTTTTGTAGTCTAAGGGAAGGCACAGGGCCAGTGACAGTGCTGGCTGAGTGGCATCCAGGCCCCATCCTTTCCCCAGTGCAGCTGCACCCATGCTGGGAAGGCTTTAGCTCCTCAAACTGTCCAGGGTGAGAAGGGAAGCAGTGATTGCTTCACCAGATTAACTTCTATAGGGTCAAGCAAGCACGAGAAAAATGGAGCAGCTGAGGTTGGACACTGCCACCTCAGCTGGGACAAAGTAAGCAACAAGCACAACAGTGCACCAGAGAGGAGGAAAGTCTGCTTGTAGCTTAAGAGGTGTAAGCAATAGTGAGGAAAACTGTAGAATGTGCTATACCTGGCTCACAGTACCTGTTCACATAGTTCATATTCTTGCCTCAGGTGTTCATACAGATGCACTGCCACATTATTAACAGCTTCTTGAGGAAATTACATCTTTGTAAAAAAAAATGGGAACAGTCTGGGTATGATTTTACTTGCTCTGTTTTCATGCAACTCAATCTGTGAATTCCTCTCTTTGCCAGGTGGCCTTGTTAGTGCAGTTTCTGATTGAAAATTCAGGAGAGATTTTTGGGGGTGATATTGCTTCATTGTTCCAAAGACCTGACAAAAAGAAGTCCAAAAACTCCACAGAATCTCTGGGTAAGTTGGTGGTAGTAAATCTTCCAGAAATATTTAAAATCTTTTAATAGGTAAGGTCATCAGACAAAAGAGTTTGCTTTACCTTCATGTTTCTTCTAAGGACCAGCATTGAAAACCAGTTGGGTTTGGTTTTCCCTTTTGCCTGTCAAGTATAGGCAGGGGGAGATAGCAAAGCAGAGGGCTGAGGTGCAGAAACACCAACGTGTCCCCAAGGATGGTTGTCTTTCTCTGTGGCTGCTGTTAAACCTACTCTAGCCATTGCAAGAATTTAGTGTAGCCTTAGCACTGCCATGTCCCAGCAGTATTTTTATTTTCCATGTTAGTTCTGTAAAGCTAATCCACATGGTTTGCATTGAGCTGTCTCTGTTAGTTATCCTATGAATACATGCAAGTGGTGAAAACTGGTCATCAAGCCAGAATTTTCTTATTATTTCCTTTAAGAATAATTGTTTTTTCATGGGCTTGATATAATTTCCCTGTTTTGCTTGTAAGGTACTATATATATGGCAACAAATTAATTTGTGTCCTCTGCCCCAGACATAGGCTTGGCTCAGCATGATGAGTCCTCTGATGAGCTGGAGTTTTCCACTTGTGATCCAGAGGGGCCAAAGCACCACCTGGAATCTGAACCAGATGCCATTTTTGAAGCACCCAGCAGCTTGTTACTAGATGAGGATCAGGAAGACTGGGACTTGCTCAGTGAGATCAGAGCCTGCTACCAGAGCAAAGCCCAGACCAACGCCAGTGCAGACAGCTATGAGCTCCTGGAGGAGGATGGCTCCTTCTGCTCCATCGGCTCCATCCGCTCGCTCAGCCCGGCCAGGGACCGGTGCTCCTCAGAGCCCAGCGTCTGCCTCAGCTCCCAGCTGCCCGCACAGAGCCACGAGCCAGTGGCCCGCCAGTCCAGCTGCGATGCCACCATCATGAGCAGCCACACAGACTACATCCACAGGCTCAGGCAGCTGCAGATGGAGAGCCAGAAGCTCATTGATGAAGGCCTAAGCTCTGGGGTTAATAAGGCCAGGCAGAACTTGTGGCAAACACCTCAGACCACCTCCAGGGTGAAGCAGCTCAGCCTTCAGAAGTCCAGCCTGTCCAACAGGTCCAGCTTCTCCAGCCTGTCCTCTACCACCACCTCCCCGTCCGCCTCCTCACTTAGCTCCTTAGACAGTGCTTTCTCCTACTGCTCAGAGTCATCAGCCATCAGCCCCACAGATGTCTCATCCCTGCCGTTTATGTTTGGCACTTCTGCCAGGCTTCATGCTGTGTCTCCCACGGCTGCCAAGAGGTCCCAAAAAGAATGGCACAAATCCTTCACATCTCCTGTGCCTTTACATGTGTGCAATCTGGACAGTTTTCATGAGGGTGAACCCAAGGCTGTAGAGACCAGTCATTGCTTTAGAGAGCAGAAAAGTTTTCCTTGTGTCAGCAGAGCTGCCATGGGAAGCCCATTCACTGACATTGACTGGGAAGAAGAGGAGAGACAGCTGAGCTGTTCAG
Source organism: Polioptila caerulea (assembly GCA_013397295.1). Classification (NCBI taxonomy): domain Eukaryota; kingdom Metazoa; phylum Chordata; class Aves; order Passeriformes; family Certhiidae; genus Polioptila; species Polioptila caerulea. The sequence goes on along the minus strand of VYXF01002091.1, from coordinate 108,954 downwards.
GGTGCCCTGGCCCAGGGCTCAGGTGCCAGGATTATACCAAAGAGTTTGAACAAAGCCCTGAGTACTCAGCTGCCAGCCCATCCAGCGAGACATCCCCACAGGTCAACCACCAGCAGCACAGGGAGAAGACAGTGAAGAACATAGAAATCAAAGGCATTGACGACTGCCCCCTGAGCCAGGAAAGCCTGAAACGCACCAAGATAACTTTTTATGTGGCCCCAAAAAAAGAAAGCTCTTGGGGGTCTCAAGTGGGAGAAGAGGAGAGATCTGTGACAAACACCAGCAGCAGAGACTCACCCAGCAGCAGCAGTGAGCAGAGCCTGTCCAAGAGCTTGCAGACTGTGAGAGTCCACATCCCCCAGACAGTTTTCTACGGGCAGAACACCCCCCTTGTCCTGCAGTCCAGGTCCAGGCGCTACCACCACGAACCGACGGCCCCATCCCTGCAGGCTGAGCGCAGAGAGAGCCCCCAGAGCGCCTCTGCTCCCGAGGAGCTGCAGAGACAGCCAGTGGCGATGGCGCAGGCGCCAGCCCAGAGCAAGGGCTTTGACACGGTCAGCCACACCATCCGCATCCTCCTCCCCGACGCCATCCGGAACACCATCAGGGACTACTTCACACACGAGGAAACCGAGCCCTGCCCCGCAGCAGAGGCGGAGGCCGTGGAGAAGGAACTCCTCCGGAGCAGGGTGGAGTGGCTCAGGAGCCAGCCTCTGGCAGAGGTGGCCGCAGAGGAGCGCGACACAGCGGGGTTTGCAGAAGAGACATTTGTCTAAGGCGATGGATGTGGAGGAACTAAATATTTTTTTGTGTATGTGCAACAGAAAATATTCTGTAATATATGATCAGGGTGTGAAGAATTTAGCAGGCTGCATGAGGCAACAAGTGTAAAGTGACACTAATGTGTATGTAATGATGGGGTTCAGTACTCATGGGGGGGG
>VYXF01002091.1:53043-107997 GCA_013397295.1 Polioptila caerulea | reverse complement strand
GGGGGGGGGCTGTTCTTGTGTTTTCTTTGTGCCCTTTTCTGATGGAAGAGACTTCACTTGTTCAATGAAGTGGAGTGAATACCACCAGACTGTCCCTGTCCTTGAATTAGCTGACCTGTACAGGGCCTGACTCCATTTTTTTTTATAGCAGGAAAAGAGAAATGTTGCTTTATTTTCTCCAGTCAGCTGCTGGTGTGTATGGATGACTGGACAACAGGGACAGCTAATGCTCCATAAGAATTAGTTTAAAATCTTTACACTTGCACAAAACCCACCATTATTCACTGTTCATCACAACCATTAATCCAAAGGAAAATCCTTCACCTTCATTCCAGAAATCACTGCTGCTTCACTCTGCTCATCTGTTGTCTGCTCTGGTCTAGCTCACAGCTCACATCCATTATTGGTTGAGGCTGGGTTCCAAAATCAGCAGCTGGAGCCCAGAGTCCAAAGTCCAGCATTCTCTGACAGACAGAATGTGTAACATTTTAAGCCCAAGATTGTTTTTTCCTGGGATTAATTATGCAGTGATTCTTTCTTCTCACACTTTCCCCAAAGTAAGCATTTGACAGAAACACGGTCGCCATAAAGGATTTTAGTACTGTCACTTTGGCAGGGCTGTGAATGTTCTTCTGTGTCCTCTGAGAGTAGTGAAAGCTGACAATTTTCTGTCAATGCTGATGCCCCTTTTCTAGAGGCAGTGTGGATGAGGCTGACCAAATTCCTGGTCATGCTGAGAGGGACTTGAGCAGGGTTTGGTTTTAGCACGTGGTCAAGGAGTTGTGGAAGTTGTCAGGAATGTTGTTGAGCAGATGCTGAAGCAAAGTCACATCTGGCCAGAAAGTTGTCAGTTGTTACACTGAAACTCTCCAGGCTTCATCACTGATGCTGGCTCAGAGGAAACATCGAGTTCCCCCTCAGAAGAGTATGTGGCCCTGTGCACTCCAAGGAATTAATTGTGGGGAATTTCAGGCAGGGATGTGCTAAGCAGGCTGCTGGTAAGGACCACCAAAGAGATGCAGCCAGTGGACTCCTGAAGCATCCCTCAAAGCCATGCTCAGAAGTGCCACAGACATAATGGGACTTTGTTAGATGCCAGCTGAGCTCTAAAAAGATGCTGAGAGCATCACATTAGTTTGACAAGTTGTTTGACAGTGGAAAAGTCTCAAAGGTTAAAAGGTTTGGGATGGTTCATTTGAAAGCTACATGAGAGGTTTCTATGGTGGTATCTGTCAGAGAGACAATCATTTTACTCAGTGAACAGTGAAGGGAAAGAGAATCCTAATGGCTGAAGGAGTGTGCTTGTGGAATAAGTATCCCTGCAAGCTGCTGACTGTCTGCAAATAGCCAGAGCTGGAGCTGTATGACAGCTGCCATGGTTCAGTCCTTGCCAGAGGGGAAAGCCACCTCTCGAAAATTATCTAGTGTCAGATCCCTCCACTCATCTGCCAGGTGCCTGTGAGGGTCAGTGACAGGAACCTGGTCCAGCACTCCAAATTCATATCATCAAATACTAGGGCAAGGGAGAGAGGGGGAAGCCCAGAGCCCACTTTCCAAGGTGTATACAGTTTGTTTTGTTACATGAAGGGTGTTTAACTCTCAGATGTGACACTCTCTGTCCCAGATCACCTTTGTGGCCCTTGTATAATGAAAGGTGTATATAATCATAACACTACACCACCACCATAACTTTCCTCACACATGAACAGCAACAAGGCATCCACAGTCCTTTTTTCCAGAGCTACAGTTGTAACTGTTTTAATAAAAGACACATAAGTTTTCAGTGTGGTGTTGTCACCTTTTATTCCCTTGCTCTTGCTCCCTCTCCCCCGTGTCAGGGTGGGATCATTTGCACTGAACTGCTGTGAAATACACTCACCTCCCAGCCCAGGTCACCAGGCTGGCCATGCTGGCAAGAAGCCTTCTGCCAGCACAGCAGTCTAGGCATTACTCCTGTCTTTTCAAGAAGGTGAAACAGCGCTAGACATTATTTTTAAAAGTTTGCCTTTTCTTGGAAGAGAGATGATTCTGTATTCTAAACATACTAACATATTGTAAACTCAGTGGCTGGGCTCAGGTCAAACAAAGGGGACCTGAACCAAATGCAGAGTAAGAGCTCACAATTTGCATTACCTAAAAGGATCACAGGAAACTTAGATTAGTTAAGAGAAACACTGGGAGAGGCACAGAAAGCACAGTTTTCCTTGCCTCATCTTAGGCTGCCTAATGTGGACACAGTTGCCTGGGTAGCTGCTCTAACCCAGCTCTGTATTATAACATTTTGCTTTACTTAAAACAAAACAAAATCCTGCAAAACATAGCACAAACCAGAGTTCTGGGCTTGGAAACTTGGAGCTCTCCTTTTCCATGAGCCAGACAATAATGCAACTCAGAGACCAATCTTGAAAATGTTCCACAGCCCCCAGCTTGCTCATAACAAGAAATAACAAACACACAGACACTTGGTTGGCTTTCTGCCCCAGAAAGACCACAGTTTCCCTTAATGTAAGCCCTGAGATGCAAACAGGTTTCCCTTCTTTCTCTGCCCTTTTTCAGACCATTTAGACCCTGCTGGCCTGTCACATACTGAAAGCCCTCCTCACTGCCCCACCGGATGCAGGCTCTTGGGAAGTCACGTTACATGGTCACCATCAGGAAGCGAGGAGCCTTCAGGGCCTGCTCCCAATTTAGACCAAGGCCAAACAAGTCCAGCTCATCTGCCTTGAAGAGAAATGACTCATGCAGTTCAGCTTCATCTTATTTCTGCTCAGGATATATGATTTCTTTCCTTATCCTGCAGGCTGACAGAAACATGACAGAAGTGCCTGAGGCAGCTGTAGTTTAGTTTAAACTTTCCAATTCTGTTTCTGATGTTTCAACTGTCAGGAAAGCCAGTCTTCCAAGACACACTCTTCCTCATCCTTTGCAGGTATCTTCTCTGTTGTCCCATGGCACCTTCGTGGGACAGACAGCCCCACCAGAGTAGCACGGATTATTTTGACTCCCTGCATTTCAATGCTAACAGCTTGTCCTAGAAACTCTTTCTTCAGAGGTCACCCATGCTGTGAAGAGGAACACAGCAGTCATTCAACCCTTCCAAGCCAGAAGCTGCTCCCTCCCTTGCCATCCTGCCAGGATGTGTGCAGAGCTGACATCTTCCCGCAGCAGCCTGGGGTCCAGCTTCCAGCTCACAACGAGGTGGGGACTGAGGAGTGGGACTGCAAAGCTCCAGATCACCTTGGCTTTGCAAGTGGCAGCATCAGGAGGGGGAGAGACTTGAAGTGCTGCTGAAGGTGATGGCTTAACTGCTTTCATTTAATCCATATTTATTCTCTTTGCTTTTTTTACAGTAAACCTGGAACAAGTTGGAGGAGAAGAGGTTTGGTAGAAACAGGCACAGCCTGGAAGACTTTTCTGATGTATGACAAAGCAAAGGGCTACCCTGTCACATGCCAGTCACAAAGCTTGGTACATCACCACATCTGTGGTCCCCAAACAGGGCTGGGACCCTGCAAAAATCCACCCTGCTGCCATCACCTCTTACAGCACGTGGGTCTGACCTAGGCCAGGAAATCCTTCCTGCAGGTACCCTTCTGCTAAGGATAAAATTCTGACGTGGATAAACATTTGTACCGATTTTTGCATGAAGGATCAGAGAGGAAGGCCAAGTCTGCTGAGAGGATTCACGGAGCGCCACTCGTCACCCGTGCCTGTGCCCACAGGGACACCAGGAGGGCTGGTGTCAGCAGTAGGAAGGCATGGAGGGGCACCGAGAACATCAGACACAGATGTGGCTCCCCGAGACAGGCCCAGGCACCAGTCAGGGTGAGAGGAAGGAGGAGGGACGGGCACAGAGCAGCGGCCCCGCCGCCACTGCGGCCTCCTCCTCCTCCTCCTTCTCCTCCCCGCCATGGCAGCCGCCGCCCCCCTGCGCCCCCTGGCGCCCCCGCGCCGCCACAGCAGCCCCCGCGGCCTAGGCCCCAGGGCCGCGCTGAAATGTCATCAATCACAAAATCGTACAATCACAGAACGCCCTGAGCTCGAAGGGACCCTTCAGGATCATCGAGTCCCATTCCAGGCCCTGTGAAGGACAGGCCAAGAATCCCACAATGTGCCCCGGAGTATTGTCCAAGCGATTCTTAACTCAGACCGGCCAGGTGCTGTTGAGAGCCTGTTCCAGCCACCCTCTGGGTGAAGAACCTTTCCCTGAGATCCAACCTAAACCTCCCCTGACTCAGCTTCGTGCCATTTTCTCGAGTCCTGTCACTGGTCATGAGAGTGAAGAGCTCAGTACCTGCCCCTCTGCTTCCCATGGCGAAGATGTTGAAGAACTCAATGAGGTCTGCCCTTGGTCTCCTCCAGGCTGAACAAACCAAGTGACCTCACCCACACCTCACAGGGCTTCCCCTCCAGACCTTTCATCATCCTCACAGTCTGCTCTGGACCCTCTCTAACAGAGAAATGTCTTTTTTATATTCAGTGCCCAGAACTACGTGCAGTATTCCAGGTGAGGCCCCACCAGTGCTGAGTACAGCAGGACAATCTCCTCCCTCCTGCGCTTAATGCAGCCAACCAAATTTCCATCAAATTCCTTCCATTCCAGCCAGGCTTATGGTACCAGAACAGCGCATCTTGTAGGCCTAAAAGGCTCATTATTAGAATTTTATTTGATATGTGGGAGAGTACAGCAATGAGAAAATTTAACATTTGGAGAAAGTGGCTGCTCCCAGCACAGAAGACCTGAAACATCTCAAGTTCGTGGAATTGGTTCCTGCTTACAGGAACTGTCAGCACACAAATGTCCTCAGTATGATCCTGCTGACCAAACTCAAGTCTCCTACATCACCAAGCCCATCAGTACACTGACTTGCAAACAGCAATCTCTTCTTAAGCTTCTCAAATTGGAAAAGTCTTCTCCACTTTTAAAGAACTAAGCCTTGCAAAATTCTCAGCAGTTACTCAGAATAGCAAATTCTTACATTTCAGAGGAGGAAGCAAGTCACATACAGCAGAGATATTTACTGACACCCACCCAGGGAAATATAAAGCCATACACTTTAATCCAGTTGCATTCAGCAGAGCATTTAAGCACTTAAAATACATACCAAAGACCCTATTAAGCACGACGCCTTGTTTAAATCAGAGATTTGCCAAACACACCTTTTATACTGAATCAGACCTTTATGGCCTACTGCAAGCCAGCCACACAAAGCAATAGTGTCAACCAAAAGCTAAGTACCCTGCCATGCCTAAATGAGGATGTAAGCTGTGCAGCAGTCATTTCCAGTTACTGTTTGCTTTGCTTTCCAGCCTCCAGCTGCCTCCTCACGTCCGACACATCCATGGGGACCCTCACAGTCAGACCATCCATCGACTTCTTAACGCACACCTGGCAGCCAAGGCGTGATCTGAGAAGAAAACATGCAGTGAGGCTCCTCTGTTCCCAAATAAAGAGAGAAATTCCCCACCCACACTGGGATGTCTGGTCCAGGATGGGTTTTCACTAAAGTTCCTGCTCTCAAGGTACAACTATAGGACAGCCCTCGCCCCATCCCCTTGGAAAGAGGTGCCACGTTGTAAGAATCTGCCTCAGAGGCTTGAGGATCTGCTGCGATCAGCAGGGAGGCTTACGTGTCAGTGAGCCCATATGCCAAGTCCAGCATGTCTAGCTCTTCATCTGAGATGGCATCAAGCTTTTGGAAGGTGTCCTTGTCAAAGATGAGGTGGCAGGTAGAGCAGGCTAATGTCCCTTCACAGGCACCTGGTGGAGAAACAAGGGAATGACAGCAAATCAGGAAAAATAAGGGGGTGAGAGAAACCATCTTTAGGAACAGTGTGAGAAAAGGCCCTTTAACAGATCTGGAGCATGTCAAAAGCAGTGCTAGGAAACACAACAGATGGATGCAGTTTCCATCCTGCCTCTTCTCTGGGAGAATCGCCATCAGTTTTCAAATTTTTATGTCAGCTCTGTGCAGGCAAAAGCACTGACAGAGGCTGCTGGAATGCCAGTGGTGACTGTGTGAGGTTACATTGCCATCTTAGCATGGTGAGCCACCCAGCAAGCAGCTGGTGGGAAAGGGAAGCTTGTTTATGGTCTTGGCAGAACACAGTGGCATATCTACTGTTGCACTGTTCCTCAGCCCCACTGGCCCTAACAGCACACACACATCCAGCTGCAACACCTACCAAATCCATCAATGGCCAAGTTGTGGTTGACTACCACTTCCAGCAAACTCTGCCCTTCCTTGGCTGTGGTCGTAAGCCGCTCTCCATCCCGATTTATAAAATGCACTGTCACCTGATCCTCAGAGCTGTAAGACAAATTTGCAAAAATCAGAGGAGTTCACCCTTTTCTGCACATCCACAACAGAGGTCTTTTGGCTTAGGCTAGAGGCATGGCACTTAGAGGGAAATGTGCAGGCAAATGCTTTCTCGAAGGATTATGCCATGCACATGAGAAAAAATTCAAATTATCAGTTCTCAGGCAGGCAAATCTGAGTTGCCCCAAAATCTTTCCCACTTTATCAAACAGCTCACAGAATAAATGTCTATCTGTGCACAAACAAGTGCTCTGCACATGCTGTCCCTGCTTGGGCTGGCTGGCAGAGCATTTGCAAGTTCCAGGCCTGGGATGTTAATCCTGGGCAGAGTGATGCAATAACAGGCAAAGTGCTCAGGATCAGATACTAATCCAGCAAGAAGGGCTGTTGTCGTTCATGTTTTGCTTCCCCTTCCCTTCCCAAGGGGATTATTTGATGATTGTTCCTTTTCTGCTGCTTTTTCTTCCATGAAGTGCCCACTCCTTTCCCTAACTCCATCACAGGGAGCCTTCTTGTGGCAAGACATGCCCAGCCCCAGCTTCCAGAGCTACCAGGCTGAGTAAATTCCTCTGAGCTGATGTGATCCACACTCAGGGAAAATTGCTGGTTATTTTTACAGCCTGCAAGATTTAATCTGGCCATGAGTTAGGAACATGGCCATCAGCTTCTCTTAGTGATAACTTGCAGAAAGGGCATCTAGAAATGAGGGGGAAACAACATCCAGTTCATCTCCTCCTGACCAGGCTCTCACACCCATCTGGAGAAGGCTGCTACCCCAACAGCAGTGATCAGGATTCCTCACCAGCACAGAGTATTCTGAGTCTGTTATATTTGCCAGAGGAAGCACATGAGCAAAGACTGTTTTTTTGTTAATGTGCATACCAAATGCTCACTTAGATGTAGGAGGTCCTGGTTACCCAAAGGTCCCACCTCCTGTGCTGAAAGAAGGCAGCACCCTGGAGGTGTTTCAGCCTTTTGCCCAGTAACTCTGTGTAGCACTGCCCAAATGTCCATCATCCCAAAGCCCAGGACATTCTCCAGTGGCAGAAGCTTCTCTTTCATCAGGCTGACAACATACACCACAGTTTCCTCCAATCAAGACACCTACAGGTATTTCTAAATCCACAATTTAAAGACTAGATCTCAAATGTCAGAACACAATAAGACAATTCTCTGCATTTTTGATGAATCAGAGTAATTTATTCCATTTGTATAGCAAATAGGCATGTTTCCAGGCAATGTTTGGTTTATCTTTATGGGTGAAATAATTTGTTACACAATAGAAATGGTGAAGTGATAGAATTCCACTTAGTCCTGCAACCAAATGGATTTTTCAGCTAGATAATGAGAGATGACTGCCTGCAGAGAGACTGCTGGATCCAAAAATCCCCAAAGCTGCCTGCACATTTATTGACAGAAAACTTAGTTCCTATTATCCTTGAGGCACCTAGAGCTTTAGCTTTAGCAGGAGAATCTGTGCACCAAGCTCCCACAAATCTAGTTCCTGCAGTTGCTCTGAGTTCCAACCTTGCTTTGGCTGCTGCTGCCAGTTACGTGGGCCCCAAGGCAGCCAAGCTGCAGCCAGGGACAGCACACAGGGTGTCCAGTTAGGTACAAGGAAGGACTGATGCTCTTGTGAGACAGCCTGCACAACTCTGGATAAGCCTGGCTGCAGAGCTCACTCTTGTCAAGAGCAGGGATGATGCCAAGCACTCCTGACCACAATGCAGAGAGCACCTTCAGGCAGCTTCCCTCTTTGCTGGCTGAAAGGAACATGTAAGGTGTTTGGCTGTGTTCTCAGGATTGGTGCCTCTGTTGGGGGATAAACCCAGTCTGATGACTCCCTGCTTTCTCTGTTCAGTAACAGACTGACTTGCATACAGGACTCATCATCTTTATATCCCTCAAATCTGTCCCAGGCTCAAGTCTCCTCTGAAAGACACCTGCTTTGGGTCCCCAAAGCTGGAAACAAAGTCTGCAGCTTTTTATTTTATTTAGTTTTGAATTTGTTTAATGGTGTTTTTGAAACAATGAAAAAAATTCTTTCACATTTTGTTAAGTAATTTTGAACCAGGATTTTAAAAACAAACAAACAAACAAACAAGCAAACAACCCATCACCAAAATTGGTTAGACTGAATTTTGCTTCATTTAATCTGAGCCATATTACAATGACATTGCTGTCACAGGATACATGGTCAGAGGTTTGGAAAGATCTTACCAGGATGTGCTAAAATCAACACTGCAAATTCAGGGTATGCCAGCTGATTATTCCCTTTTACAAAATAAAATCTCAAACCTTCTGTGACACAGGAAAGTGGTGAAGGAGGTTTCAAGACAATAGTTCTTCCCCCATCAATGTTTTCCCTAAAAGATACTTTCCAAGGCCATGCAAACCAGCAAGATGCCTACAAGTACTGCCAGAGATAATTTAATAAGCAACAAACCAATTAGAAAGAAATCCCATTGATAATGAGTCTTCATAAATCCCACCAAGCAGGGTTATCACTATGAATTTTCTCTAAGGTCAGAGAGCAAAATGGTTTATTGTGTGATAGTTGGATCTCTCTCAATGCCTAGCAGATGACAGTCTGACCCAGATCACACTAGCCTAGCAAATACACAAATTACATTTATTTTACCTTCTTTTCCTGAACTATCTCTAAAGCAGAGAGGGGAAAGCCTGGCAGGGAGCCTGCAGGAGCTCCTGCTGTGGAAATGGGCCAGAGGACTCTTGTCCCACTTTGTCACCTTCACAAGCTGGTTCCAGCCACTCCAGCCATGGCCCCCACAGCTCTGGAGGCAGGACCAGCACCTCTGACAGGTCCCCCAGCTCCAGGCACAGGAAGCAGCACCTGCTGGGCTGGGTCCTGGCACCACCTTCCCCCCCTCAGCATCTGCCCACCCAAGGTGGTGGTCTCATCCCCCCCCTCCCACAGGCATGGCGGGCTGGCCTCTCTCCTCCTCCTGGCACGGGAGGTTCATGCCATCTCTTGGGAGGCAGCAAGGTAGCACCTGACTCACCTTGATTCCCCAGGGCTGTCCTGGAACCCGGGTGTGGAGCTGAAGCCTCTTTCTGCCCAGCACTTGGCTGGGCTGTGGTGCTGCTCAGTCACACCACAGAGGAAAACGAGGCGAGTTTTGCTGGCGTTGAGTCTGCTCCACAGGGGCCGCAGGAGCCCCAAGATGCCCTGAGCCATCCTGTGCCCCTCTCTGAGTCCCCTGAGCTGTCCTGTGATGCAAGGACAGCTTGATCAGGGACTTATACATACAGCTGGGGAGGATAGGGGGGAAGGAAAGGAAAAAAAAGAAAAGAGAAGGCCAGCCTCCCTGGGGGTGGAGGGAGGGAGGAGAAAGGGGAAGCAGGAAGGAAAGATGGACAAAGGGACTGTGCCTGGGTCTTGCTGCAGCCCAGCCCATCAGGGCATGGGAATTGGTGCAAGCACAAGAATGTGTGAAACATCACCTCCACATGCCAGTTTCTGAGCAATGCTCACTTTGCTCTCCTAATGGAATTCCCTTTTAGGAGCCAGAACTAAATCCAGTTTCAGGAGAAATATTCATTGTGATGTCTAAACATACAAGGAGTTGCAAGTTGAGGGCTGGAAGAACAGAGGCAGGAGGGCTGATGATTTCTTGAAGAGAGGGGCCCACAGTTCCTACAGCAATAGAGTGAAAGCAAGACCCATGAATTCTGCTCTGGGCAAGATGGCATCCAGCCACATCATTGCCTTACCCAACACAGCAGGCTCAAATCTCTAAAATGTGAATATTCACTTACCTCACGGGATGGTGGTGAGAAGCAGCCACACTTAGCTGCTCGTTTGCTAAACTCTCTGCTGAAAAGTACCATAAAGGTTCTTTCATAATATAAAAATGACTGTCATTCATTTCATGCTGATAATCCATGCTACTAAGCTTTGAAACCTTGCAGAGGAAAACTCTCAATTTATTCACAGAAACATGGTCAATGGTTTAGTCTACCCTCCTCTACAGGGTAAATCAATATGAACCTGAGGGCAAAAAACACAGCAGCAAAGACAGTTTCAGTTCCTGGTCTCTATGGAGTTAGGGAACAGCTCTCACTTTAAGAGCCTGAATGATTCCTTTCACCAAATTAACAGCTTACCATTTGGTAGGATGTCTGCTTTAATCAAGTTTTTTTTAATGCAATAACATATTGGTAGCCAATATAAGCAAAAAAAAAGAAAATGTTCATACTGGACTCTCTAATCAATCTGTACAGGGGAAAAACTACAAAAGAAGAACCAAGCAGGCTGCCTCAACACACACACACACACAGTGGATTCATAGTTCTGAAGATAACCAGAAAGTTTTGGCTTTTTGCCCCAAAATGAAAATTTTCCACCCAAAGCTTTCAGGTTTAGAAGGGTTTCCTTTCAGGAAAAGGGTGCTTAAACTTTCTGAAAAAAGCATCAAAGACATTAAGGAATGCAAGTATTTTCCCATAAGCCAGGAGAAAAATGTATTCTTCAGTTCAAAGGCAAGTGTTCAAGCATTCAAACACATTCCTCAGACAGCTTCACTGGAGACAAATTCACGGGCAACGCATAAAGGATTAAAAAAAAGAAAAAAAAAAAAAAAGAAATATTCTCAGGTCAACTTTTCCAGGTGGTTTGCTCTCTCCTACAAGCTGCCCCGAATGCTTCAGACTTCAAAGCCGAATTCTTGAGCTCCATCTCATCCCCAGCCTCTGCAGCTGAGAGACTCTGGCCAGCTCTGCCTTTGCTTTTCAGGCACTACAGAGAGGCAGCAGACAGCCCAGTTCTGTCTCTCTTTTCCATTTCCATGGAAAGAAAGCAAGGCTTGCCTTGAGAGACACAAGGAGAGGGGCCGCAGCACATACAAACCACAAAGCATCTTATCTCTCCAGCAAACCTTGAGTTGAGAAAGATACATTAGATATATGCCCAGCAGTTTCCACAGCAAGGACATTTAAAAAAAAATCTGGCACTGACTCCTCTCCCTGCCAGGAACTCAGAGCACAGCAAGTGACAGGTCAATGTCACCTGATGGAAGAGAGGGAAGTCAGGGGGGCGAGGTGCAGCAAACAACTGCTCCCTGGTGAAAGCAAAACAATTCTGCTGGGGCAGGAGAGAATCAGGCCCTTACAGATTTTGGATTAAGGTCCTTGAAATACTGAGAAAGGGAGAAGCAAAATCTCCTTTCTGGAGTAAATCACTGTTCATTTAGCCAAGGCCACAAAAATAGAAAGTTTTGCAAATAACCACTTCTCCCACAAAAAACAAACCAGCCAACAAAAACCCCAAACCAAACAACCAACTAAATCAACTGAGAAAAATATCAATGCTTTAAAAAAAAAAAACCAAAAAAACTCAAGATTTTGCTTCACAGGTCAGCACATATTTTATGAGCAGGCCAGACACAGAGAAGAGAACCCCTAACTCTGTTTCAGATATGGTTTGGCAGAGACTTCCCAGCAGTGCACACAGGCACTTTGCCCCCCACCTCCCAGTTTCTTGCCAGCAGGCCACAGTCTGTCAGTGCAGTGCCCACACCTCCAGTCATGTCCTGACACATGCTGGTAAGGAAGTGGTTTTCTGGCTTGAAATGCATTGTCCAATATCTTCTGTACCACACACCAAACAATGTGGTCCTCCCTCCCCCCAGTCCAGGGGCTCTCATGCAAACATCCAAAACACCTTTGAGCTGCCCATAACTCCACCTCAGCCCCAATTCCTGCACAAGGAAGTAAACACTGACATCAGCACTGGCCTAATCCAACCAGAAGTTACACAACACCTTTGCAGCCCTCTACAGCGAGGAGCATACTTGGATTTTTGAGATACCAAATCCAGCTCCTCTGACCACTGCTAGAGTTTCTTGCCAGCAAGCAGAGCTGCCCTGGCTCACTCACTGCCCATGCTGTTCAGGTGTAGATAGAGGCAAGCTCGTGCTGTTCTCATGGGGGAAGTCTCAGGGACTGTTGTCAGAGCAGCAGGCACAGACTCAGGAATATTGAAGATTTCTGGAAGCCAGACTTCATTCATTGAAAAAGCAAGAACAGTTTACCCCTCCCCTCCTACCAAGCCCACTGCCTCACTCCTGTAGGGAAGCAGATATGGGCAGCTTGCTGACACAGAAAAAAAGCACTGAAGAAAACTCAAGTTCACCTTTCCCATTGTCACTTTAAAACCTCGTTAATCACCTTTCCTGTTCCAGAGCAAGTTGCTAATAAAAGCAAACAGAACAGCTTGTACTGGCTTGACTTTTGCAAGCCCAGACAGAGAGTGCTTCTGCTGCCTCAAAAGAGATGCTCTGAGCACAGATCTGGGACAAAGTGCACACACCAAGTGAGCTCAAGTCACAGATACTGCCTCAGAGGCTGGGGCTTGGGGAGAACACTGTAAACGTGCCTCAGTTTCTACATCTATCAAACAAGGCTGTTTGCCCCATTCTAACCTTCCCTAGATGTTCAGCAACCTTCTGAGAATGACACAAACAAAAGGAGCAAGAACCATATTCTCACCACTGGAAGCAAGAGGGCAGACATGCAATCAGAGATGGGCTGACACTGCAACAAAAAAGCACAATGAATTCACAACAGGGCTTTTGGACAGCAGCCACTCCTGACAATGCAGCTGCTGCCTGGCTGGGTGAAGGCCACTAAGAAGTTACAGTGTCCCAGCCAAGACCTTCACTTGCACATGCTTCTCCTTCAAGCATCCAGTCAAGGATGTTTCAGAGATGGATGGGAGTGCAATGCTGCTGCATGTGGGGTATAGACAGCTTCACCATAACCTCCCAGCTCAAGAGCAGTTTATTTCACACCCCCTTCAGTCAAACTTGTTGACTCAAGACCAATCTCAGCCTGCATTTCATTAAAGGATGATGCACAACCACAGGCTATGTGCCTTTATCAGGCAACGTGATAAAGGCTATAGCGATCATGGGGGCTTGTCATTTTTAAATTAGCTCTGCTCACCAGAAAGATGTGTAGTAACTGCTCTGAGCAAGTGCATTCTGACCAGCTGAAGGCACAGTCCCTTCCACAAGCATCCAGTATTGCTTTTTGCAGTTTTGGCACTACTTTTTCTCTAATACTTCTTCATTCTTTCCTCTACTTTTCACTATACCCGACATTCCAACATTCATCCTGAAAAGATCCATCTTGAAATTGTTAGTAATATTTAGAGACCCATCACCTGGAGCTAGATACTCATTTAGGCATTGTTCAGACACAAGGACCTGCTCCCTTTCCTACAAACTGCACTTAGAACTGCAAACCTGCAAGACAAAAGCCAGCCTCAGCCTAGCATTTCATACATTGAGGTCCAGATCATTTTTTTATGCAATGCTTTGGGTTTGAAGGGATAAAGATCTTCTAGTTCCAACTCCCTGACCATAGGCAAGCATGCCACCCACCAGACCAGGTTGCTCAGAGCCTCATCCAATCTGGCCTTGTACAGTTCCAGGGATGGGGCATTTTTCCTCCAGAAGTTATTTTTCTGCAAGGGAGACATTAACATCACATGTGGCATCAATTTGCATGTGGGTATGCAACAGTTATGGGTTGACATCAATCACAGAGGAACTCTGTTCTCTGCCAGTTGCCACAAGCTCTGAGATTATGTGCCCTGGTATAAAACATTCAAACTATAAAGCCAAGATTGAGTTATGCGTAGCTGCAAAGCTGGCAGGGAACAGTCACACTGATGGTACAGGGCAAACAAGCCATGCCTCGAGTGCTCTCTGCTTTCTCATTGCACTCTGCCTTTGTAGGTGCTCAAGCAGCTGCCATGTGAGTGCCTGCAATTATCATGCCTTACCCTGTACATTGCATTACCAAGCTTAGGATGCTGGAAAAATGCTTGTGCTTCCCTCCAAACGTATTATCCTGAGTGAGAAACTAATAAACTGTTCATCTACCTAGAGAAATCCCTACAGGGCTTGTCTGCAACAAAACAAATCAGAACTGGGAGACCATGCCCTTGCAATTTAGAGAAGGAGGAGGCAATCAGAGTCTTATTTCTGCAGTTACTTTGTCCTACTTGGAGTCAGTGCATCTCAGGCCAAATGCATTAGTCTAACAAACAGATTGAACTCAATGAATATTTTATTCTACAGAGTTACCTTGGCTTTTCTTTAGAGTTCTTAGTAAATTGCACTGCTTAATAAAGCAACATTGCAGAACCTGCAAAAAAACAGTGTTTCTAGTCCCTCAGCCTTCTGAGAGCCTTTCATGCTCTGGTCTGCCCCTGTCCCACAGACAAAAGCAGCTGGGCCCCAAACTGGATCTGAAACATCCCAGACAGATTAGCAAATCCAACAGAAGCTGTCTACAAAAATTAAAGGTTAAATGCAAATTTCTGATCCTAAACTACAGAATGCCTTACAACAAACTAGAAAAATAGGGTGGTGTGGATGTTTGTTTTTTTTAACATGGCCCTGTACAGCAGCAGCCTTCAGCCTTTAATGCTTTACACTTTCATTTCTTCAAAGACAAACTGAATATAGATAAACCTAAATGGAGAATTACTAAGCCTCAAGCCTCCAAGGAAATGTCCACTGAGAAGCAAGGGCACTAGAAATAGCAAGAACAGGATCAACCTTTCCAGACCTGTGCAACCTTCAATTGAAGGCTGCTGTAGCATTAAAGGAGACATGCAATTCCTCCAGTGCTCAGGTTTTTTGAATCCTGGCAGGAAGGAACCAAAAAAAGACTCACCTGTAGAAACTGAATCCAAGCCATGCCTGCTGGGGATTGCAGAAGCCTCTACTGCTCCACACTTCACATTTTGTTGATGGAAAAGTTCAGGTCTCTTTCCCATCACCATATCTCTGAGCACAAACATGTTCCAATGGAATCTCCACCTCATTCTGCAGTGCAACAACGATTAGGCAGAGCTTCTGTGAGGCTCCTCTTCACAACCACAAAGAAAGCAGCTGCAAATAAAGATCACACAGCTCATTAGCAGAAAGGTGGCAGCAGCCACTGTTCCATTGCTGAGTTCCATCCCCAGACACTGGGAAACAGGTAGAGACAGCCACAGCAAGAGAGCTGTGAAGCAAATTGTGCCAAAATCCCCAGAACAGGCTGATGGCAGCACTGATCTGTGGGGTGTCCATGCAAGCAGCAGCACCAAGGCCCAGCCACCCTGTCCAGGCTGACGTGGATGCTCAGGGGCCTGGGCTGGGCACAGCAGGAGCTCACAGCAGCTCCAGCCCCTCCACCTGGCCAGTCCATTTGCAAGCTGAACATTTATACTCATTTACACCCCACACAAGTGTCAGTTCCACTATTGGACAGCTGGGGAGGGGCAAAGGGCTGCTCCTGGGACAGTTCCTTTTCAGAGTGCAAGATCTCCTGGTTTGTGAGGGAGCTCCCAGGCTGACCTCTGGGCACCACAAGGCAGATCTGCTCAGCTACGAGACAAGCACTGGACTTAAAGCAAACCTAAAGTAACCAGGCAGACACAATCTGCTGAATTTCTCTGAACTTTATTGGCACTTCAGGAAGAACAAGGTATGGATTTTAACAACTCCTCTGAACAGGAAAAACATCTCTTAATCAAGGTTCTCTCTGCAGATAAGCACATGGACCCATTAATTACTCCACAATCTTAAGGAATTGATGTTTTATTATAATCCAGTAAAACAACTCGTCAAAAACCTTCAACATAATTTACAGTAACAAAAAAAAAAACAAAAACAAAAAAAAAAAAAAAGCCAGGCAATGTGATAAAGTACTTCCCTCCCCCCACCCCCAAGAGGAGCAGTTATCCAATTAAACTGGAACATGAAGAGGAAGAAACAATTCACTGTATTCTAACAAATAAAAAAATGTGTCTACAAATCTCACCATAATACTGAAAGCTTCTTACATTAGTCTTCTTGCAAAATATCATCTTTATAATACAGTATACATTCCAAGGGAAGGAGGACCATAAACATACCCTCCATTCCTTGACTAATATTTTCTAATTGTGCATAGCTAGAAATATTGAAATCAAATATCATTAGATACCACTGGAATATAATACTGGTTAAAAAGAAGGCAGGGCTGAAACAACTACAAAGAGTTAGGTGGACTCACTGGCACAAGCCGTTCTATTCCTTTATTGGACCATGTGGAATTAGAACATTTAAAAAACCATAGAAACAGAAGTCATGCCAACATCATAATACATGAGAGCTCAGCAGTGTTGTGTGACCCATCAAAGCAGAAAAGGTTTACTGGTTTATTATTTGAACACGTATTCCAGGCACCATACATCAGCTTGTTAGGAAATTATTAAAATATTAGATAGGCTTTTCTCCCCTCAAATGCATCAATAGTTGCCGTGGACAGAGCAGAAGTGCTGAGAACCAGCTTTAAAGCACCAAAACAGAAGTTTAAAGGCTGTCTGTTCCCCAGTAATGAGACTCACACAGAGCCAATGCCAGTCACCTTCAGCATGGAAACATTCTGACAAATTTAACTGCAATCTTTCGTTTGTGACTTTCATGGTACTGAGGCTCATTTTTCTTGGCCAACAAAAAGCTTGCCATGTCATGTGCCCCCTAAAAGTACTCTGTGTCCAGAGGAGAGAAGGGGGCTCCCACATGACACACCTGGGTGTTTAGGAGCATAGGTTGGCATGTTGCTTCTAGCAGAGGTTGGCTGGTATTTGTATGAATCTCCACACAGACTTGCATTGCTTTCAAAAAATTAAGTAACACAGAACTGGTGAGGTTGTTTCCAGCCACCCAAGGAATTCTTGGGGAAATACTGCAGTTTGTTAACACTATCATGAACATTTCTTTTTTGGCACAGTCCCCCTTCGCCCTTTTTCATGCACCAGGGAGCTGAAAATGCTCCAGTTTTCAGATGTTTTCCTTCTGTCACCATTACCAGTAACATAATACAAAGGGAGAATCAACAAAACTGAGCAAATCACAAAATCTGGGATTATGCTAGGCAAGAAAATAAATCCCAGGCTAGCCTAATGACTTCCTATAGAGACAGGCTAATCCAAGGAGGGCAAAACAAAGGAGGACTTCACTTTAGGTGGAACCCATTTTTGAGATTACTCTCCTGAAGGTTAGCAGTTCCTTTTATAAGGGATCAAGGCAACATCCAATTCAACCCTGAGCATACATGGCTATTTCCTCCACAGAAATGGCAGGGAGGAGTCTGGGTAGCTACAGCATGGGCAGCTTGGATGACAGGAGGTGATGGTTATTACAGTAACTGGCACAAGCAGCTCTCAGGACCAGTCTCACAACCATTTGTTTCCCATTCCTAAGAGAAAGCCTTCTGTTCTCAAAGCTACAAAAGGCCAAAGCATTCTTCTGGGGAAGGAAAAGCACTTGAGCCAGGGATGTGGCAGACTGCTAGTGAGGATTATGAAAGCAATTGGACAAGTGTCTCAGGATCCTCTCCCCTCAAACGCTGCTTGAAGCCAGGAAGACAGATGCAGTCTTGTACATGACCCAGATATGAGAGCAGTTTTTGGTCCCCAGCTGCTGATCTCTTTTTATGATTGCATGTAGTTTAAACTAAAGGTATCTGAGCTACAGTAGATCTATACACAGTCATAAGGCACCAACAACTATGTGCTAAAAAGGCCTCTCATGGAAAAACCTGAAATCTTGTTCACATAACTAGAAAAGTATCTGTTCAGCAAGGGAAAAAATACAGCTACAATAATTTTTAGTCTTTTACATTTCTACCTCCCACTTTAGGTTTACATCAGCAAAACCAAAAAGGAAGGCAGTGTACTTTAGCTATCTCTGCCTCACTGGTTACATTGAAGTCAGACAAATGACAGTGAACAAAGCCACTGACCAGAGACAAAACCTCTGGAAAGCAGGGAATTTGAGGCTTCAAACAACACTGTATCAGTGGAAATACTCCAAAGGCCTCCTCATTATTAGAAAATTCAAAGCTCCATCATTAAACAACAAAAGGTAACACCGGCAGGAACACCACAGAATCTGTTTGGTCTGCTTATTTTTGTAGGACAAAAGCTTTGGTCTTTTAGAGAGAAAGTCCATATTTTACCTTCAATCCTTCTTCCTAAGCTCCAGTCTCCCCTTTTTAACTACATGATTCAGACTCTGGGTTAAGTCAGAAAGTCAGACTCTGGCTACTAAGCTTAATCCTGAAGCTTGTACAGGTTAGTAGGAAGGCAGAGTGTCAGACTGTCAGCTCTTGACTGTATATAATGCAGTACAAGTGTCTGCTGGTCTCCCCACAAAACAGGAGAAGACAACAACACAGCCACCTCAGAGGGCAAACCCAACACACTAAGACTTTACCCCAAACCAAACACCTTCAGATTTGCCCCAACACATGCTTGCTTTCCCAAGCCACCCCAGGCAGACACAATTACTATTCTTTCTTCTGTCACTCAACTCCAGCATTTGCCCAAAACCTGATAAATAAGACCATGGTCACTCTTCTGTAGTGGTTCCAGCATAGCACAATTACGAGTGAATGATGGGAGAGGATGGGAGAGAGGGGAGAAGAGAGTGCAGGGCAGCAGGTGCAGGGGAGAGTTTACATGGACTCGAACTCGTCGATGCGCTGCTTGGTGTTCCCCTGGCGGATCTGACGGAGGGTCTTGTACTTGTCTCGGCCCAGGCGCATGTTCTCAGCGTGGATCATGTCATTGGCTGTCTTCTTGGTTTCATCCCGAGCGTTTGCCAGCTCTGAGGAAAGAGCCTTTGGAGGAGGAGAAACACACAACAGGTTAGTACGTGCCAGAGACTCCAAGCTGGAGGAGATTTCCTGCTGATCCTCCTCAAGAGTTGGTGTCTATAGACAGGAAACAGATGAGCCCTCGTGTATTCTTCTGGGTAACCTGCTCTAGCTGACCTTGCTTGAACAAGGAAATGGGATTAGATGATCTCATAGAGGCCCATCCAACCTAAACACATCTATGATTTTGTGGAAGTTGTTAACATTTCTCTCTAATATCTGAAGGTAGAATATATCAGGCAATCTGTCACTTATTTATCTTCATCTAGCACAGTTAAGAAAGCTTGTCTCCCGTGCCTGAACTTTAAAAGAATGCCCATGTGGAGGGATCCCTGAAAACAGCAGGAGCATCTTGCAGAATCTGAGGAATTACTAGCTTTCAATCAGAAAATAAACATTTATAAAAATATAAAAATAAATATAACCAGAATATCTTCTTGCTGCAGATGATAAAATGCACCTCGACCCCTCTGTGTGTAACCACCACAGTACAATGAAGAATAAGCAAAGCCTGATGCAAGTCAGGCAGCACAACTAAATGCTTGGAATTGAACACCAGAACACTGGAGTTCCTCACAAGTAGATGGTGCAGTAGTGCTGTCTCTGTGCTGAGCCCTAGGGAGCTGCTCCAGGGTTTTGCAATGCAGAGTTTTGCAATGCAACCCAGACTCAACAGTCAGAGACAGCTTCTGGATAGGAATCAGACCAAGTTCTTCAATTCATTGCAGTCAGGGCTATGAACAGCTGTCAGGTGGTTGGCAATAGCCAAAGAAAGCACACTACATCTGACAGATGCTACTTGTTGGCCCTGCTTCAAAATCCTTCACTGCTTCCAATAAAATGGAAATCAAGTGCCAGAAGGCGCGATCTGCCTCTCTACTCAATTGTTAAGCAGCTGCGATCATGATCATCCCTTCCCTGCTTCTCCCCTCATTTTTTAAATAACAGTAATACCTTCCAGCTGCGAGAAAAGTTGAGAGAAGTGGAAGCAGCAGGCACACACCCCCACACTCTGCTGCCAGCTTCTCACCTTCAAGTGTTTCTGGACGCGCTCGTTCTTCTCCGCCTCGGTGGTGCGCTGCTCCTCGCTGCGGTCCTTGATGGTGGCCTCCGACCGCAGCTCAGCGCTGGCCTCCGCTGCGTTCTCGTCCTGCTCATCATCATGCTCGTTCTCAGAGTGCATGGGCTCAGTGACGTGAGGCGTGCTCATGGCAGTCTTCAACTCCTCTTTGGTCTTCTCTAGGTCCTCCTGCACCCTCTGTGCCTGCAGCAGGACATGCCACAGTCAGTATAATCCTGAGTGCCCTCACAGAAGCACCACGTGGTGCTCCTTACAGGAAACCTTGCACCTCTGAAGGGGTATATTCTAAAGCTACTCAGCCACCATCATTTGCAAAATTTTCTGCTGGGTAACACTTTAGAGATTTGAAGAATGGTTACTGTTAATGGAAAATGGGGTACAGGTCTAATTAGTCAAAAATTGCTACAAGGAGTTAGAACAAGTCACCCATTCCATGGAGAAAACCAAAGCTGCGTATTTACAACAGCCTCAAGCTTGCAAGAATTGAGTCTAAATGTGGAATCTCGTGCAGTAGTTTAGGTTACAAGCCAGAACAAAGAGCAATTCCACAAAAAGTATGCCATTTACTCAGATTCTGCTTTACCTTATGCTGCCACTCCTGTGCCTCGCTCTCCTTCTTCTGCCTGGCCAGCTCCAGCTGTGTGATCCTGGCTGTGAGTTCTGCCATCTCAGCAGCCTACAGAAAAAAGGCTTTTAGTGGAAACAAAACCCAAGGTACTTGCTAAATGAAGTCTTTAGTTCAAGTCCTGAGTGAAAACACATCTTTTCAGTAAGAAGAAAGCCTTCCTGTTAACTTCAGTTCCACCAATACCTCCATGATGAAAGAGGAAAGGAAGCTAAAACATTTTTGCATTTCATTGTGGGTTGGGACTTTCTTTGGTTGTTGGGTTGATTCTTTTACCTTCTCCCCAAAATAGAGCTACAAAACTCAGTTCTTCGAGTCCAAACCAGGGAAAGTAACACTTTATCATTATCCCATACAAAAAAGGCAAAAAAGCAATACAAATCTACTGTACAGGTACACTTGTATTTACATATATTTTCATCTACTTGAGGATAAAATTAAAGAACCTATGGATATAGTGCTTCCTCACCATATTCATAGCCTGGTTTGCTTCAAAAGCCTCAGATGTTTCCCCTTTCACTATTTTCCCTCCTTGATTTTCAGTTCACTAACTTACCAACTGTTCCTGGGTCTTTTGTTGATCATGGGATGCTCTCAATAGGGCCTCCTTTGCCTCTTCTGCTTCTCTACGTTCCTTAGCCAGTTTCTCTGCTTCCTCCTGAGCTCGTTTTCTCTCCTGTTCCAGCTCCAGAGCTCTGCGGGTCTGTTCTTCCAATTCTGAAAAACAGAATTGTTTTTCAGGGGAGCACATTTCAAGACAACCAAGTAAAGAACAGCAGTAGAAGAGGAAAGTCTGTCTGGATAAGGGTTTTCCTTCAGAGGGACAGGTAAAGGAGGGACACAAGCAACTGTCCCCTTTCCTCTCCTTTACATTTTACCTGGAGCTGGAAGACAAAAAGCCAGGCCCACCCCCAATGGATTAGTGGGGAAGCACCCATCCCAAAATTGCATACCTAAGGGCAGAGAAGCATTCAGTATTTTGCTTGGGCAACACCACTCTAACTGACTTCAGCCAAGCAATTAGATAGTAAATCATCACAGCAATGGCTGATATGACCCCTGCTCCATTTTTTGACTCCTTCCTCTGCAGATATACTGGGATAAAGCTTCCAGCCAGCAAAGGAACAAGGCACTTCTGCTGCCAAGAGAGACATCTTGGCTGTTACCTATTTCTTTAATGCAAATCTTTTTTCAGCAACTGCATATGGAGGGCTTACATTCAGCTTCAGGAGGCTAAACCAGGGCCCTAACACCAGTTAGCACACAACACTGGAGAGACAAATTACTCAGAGATGCTCATAGCTTTGCTATTTGAACCCTTCTCACTCAGACTGTTCATCATCAAAGAAAACACTGAAAGGTTTCCTATTACCTTGCTGAGCTTTCTTGGTTTGCTCCTCGATTTGTTTGAGTCTCTCCATCAGCTCCTCCTTCTCACGCTCAATCTTCTCCTTCTCCTTTTCTGCCAACTCCCTCTTCTTCTTCTCATTCTCCAGCAGGGCTCTGGAAGGAAGTCACAATGTAATGTCAAACCAACTGCCACCCAGACTGGAGCACCTCCTAGTAAACACACAAAAAGAGCACACACAAGATGTGCCCTACAGCACTCAGATCAAATGAGCTTTAGTCCAGATGTACCCCTTTATACAAGCACAAAAATAAAAAGTCATTCATCTCAATGACAAGCTTATAATAGCAATGTTATAAGGGAAATCTCCACGTTTCAAGGTCTGTATCAGCCCCATCAAATGGGCAGACAAATCTTTAAGTCCAAGAAAGTAATGTGGAGTCACATCTGTAATGAGTGCAAATACTATCAACCCATTAGACCCATCGAAGCAGAAAGCAACCTGCTCTATTTTTGGCCCAGGCAGATTAACGTGCTCCCAGCCATTTATCTCGCACATGATGCTACTTATGCAGTGATCAGTCACACCCAGGTTACTCAGAACCCTACCAACCTCTCCATCTGTTTCTGATGTTTCTCCTCCCGAGCCTGTGCCTTCATCTGCTGCACCTCAATGGTGTCTGGTTTACGCCTGCGCATGTAGAGCTCGTGGTTCCCCATGCAAAGTGCCAAGATTCGTTTGTTAATCCGTAACCGAGGGGCATAGAATACAAAGTCCTTGGGACAAGAGAAAGGCAGCATTAGACCTGTTCTTTCAGCTTAAGAAGCCCCATGTGTATGCACGTTGCTCCCAAGATCCTGAGCTGTTTAGAGTTGCCATCCATCTTTTCTTGATAATGTCTAATTCATTGGTGGTGGCAGGCAGACACTTCTTTCTGGAATGGATTTCAACCTGACAAACACACCCAGGGCAGGAGCACCCAATGTGTCATTCCAGTGTTCTGGGTTTCAGTGTAACACATCCCTAGCACCAAGCACACAGCATCTTAACATCACCATTTCATTACAAACACCAGCAGGGCTGGTTTATCAGGCACACTGAGTCCCTGGCTTCTCCCACTTCAATAATCTGTACAATAGCCTGGCCAGCCACATTGAATGTAACGCCTTGCCTTATGCCAGAAAGGGTGTTAAATGTTACAATCAATGGATAAGTAACTTTGTTCTTTTAAAAAGGAGCAACAGTAGCAGGGAAATGCTTTCAAGCAGCAATGGACCAAGAATGACCAGAAGAACAGAAGGTACTGGGTAGCAAGGAAATCATTAGGCCTTAAAGATGGAAACAATTACATTCAATATAAGTTTGCAAGGAAAAGAACTTCCAGCCTACTCCACAAAATTACCTAAAGCTTCTGCTTTAAGTAAGGTGAAAATCAGCAAAAGATCATCCCACACATTATTAAAGCCAACAGGTTGCAAAGGAAGCATCCATGGCTAACAGAGGTACCCCAGATCCCTAACTGTATTGTCAGAGAATCTGAACAGTCTTAGGAGACTCAGAAACCCTAAGCAAAGAGCTTCTCCCTGCCACTGACATTAAAAGCTTAAGCTTGTACTAGATTTCTACCCTCTCAGTCAGAAAAAAAATCATAACAATCACTTGACTGCCCTGAACAGGTCTGCCTGCTCATGTCAGCATTAACACTATTGATGAAAAGATTCTGTGTAAAAAACCCAAAAAGCCCCCAAAACCAAACCCACAGAAATCATTCAGCTAAGAAGCTGAAAGCTTAATAGTTTAATATGAATCTTGCTTCTTACTGGTGCTTTCTTGTCAATAGGTTTAATAACAAATTTCTTGTCATTGAATGAGATATTTCTGATCTCACTCCAAGGGAATCCAATTTTTGGTGTTAGCCTGCAGAAATGGGAAGCAAAAAGAAACAAGAGAGCCCAAAGTCATTCCAAATTCTTGACTTAGAATATAAACGTCAAAATTATATCAAATCCACCCTCATACTTCAGTGCTCTTATGGCAGCAGACAAAAATTAGTCACACAGATGAAATATAAACATAAGAAGAAGTTTTTCAATTCCACTTTTGTTTTTTAAATGACAAACAGACCTGGAGAATGCATTTATAGCGGGAATACTAGGGACACAAGTGAAATGATCTTGAAAAGATTTGCCAGTTTTTTGTATTTGTTGGTCCAAAGAAGTACATTTTATGCATTATTCTGTCAATGTCAAAAACACAGCCAAGAATGATACAGAAATTGTGGAGTTTAGTTAAAAATTTGAATTCTAGGAGAGATTGATTATTGATTTTGAATGACTTTATATTGGAAAGGAGCTGAAGACAATGATGAAGAGAGAGGGGTTTATTACCTATCATTCTGCTCATAAATGTTGAGTCCAAGAGCATCTACACCTAGCCAGAGCTCAGAGCCTTTCTTGTTCTTAATGCTGAAGTAGTTTACACCGTACATTTCCAGGTCCTGTGCAATTTTCAGGTACTCCAAGACAGCATCTTCTCTGCAGCATGTAAAAAGAAAGCAGATATTCTTTTTTGAGTCCTTAAACCATTGGAGTAAGAAGGTGCTATCTTCCCATGTGGACAAAGCAGCAACAAGCCAACAAATGCTCTAAGCATCACGCTAGTAGATAATTACAAACTGCAAACTCAGTCTTGTTTTACTAAGAACAGCCAGCTGATGTGCACCAGCAGGAGCAGAGGCACGTGAACCCAGCTACCCTGAGCAAAATAACCTGAAGAATGCTAACTTATCCTGAAGCAAGCCACAGATTTTTGATGCATTCATACATTGCACACTAAATACAGCAGTTTCACACTGCATCAGTTACCTAATCATTCCTCGATGTTCCTCATGCCACACCTGGATCCTCTCCTCCCACTGGTCCTTATTAAGCTTGTGCTGCTCCAAAACCCTAGAAAGAGTGTACATGGGATGTTTAAAACCAAGCACTACATATATGCACATACACACACTCACATCACTCTATAATAATGCTTCATTAAATACTCCATTGGCATCAGAGCCCCCCCACAAAAATATTCCAAGAAATTTCCAAGTTTTATTAAAAGGCTAGATAGTGACACAATGGTCAGCATTCAGACTTCTAACAAATGACAAATTTTATTCAGTTTTGCTTTTCCTTGTAGCATATATTGTTTTGGAGCTTCTCTCACTACTTCTGATTAGAGTTTCAGAGTGGCAATAGAAAGTTTAAGGTTAAAGCTCTTAATTAATTGAATACTAATCTAAATGCTCAGAGTGGCACAAGGCTATACTTTATTCTGAGCATTGCAATCAAAACACCCCCTACATTAAAAAAAAAATAAATCTCAAGCCTATTAATACAGAGAATGTGTAAGACTATCCAGGTTCACTTGCCTTTGTGGGAGCAGTTTATCACTAGCAAGGTAGCCAGATTTGTGCACATCTTTGTTGAAGTCTCCGTATTTGGACTGGACAGCATAAGAAGCCAGAAGGACAGCTGTTTCTGGAGGACAGTAAATGTCATCATTCAGGATTGCCTCCTTCACTTGGAGAAAGAAAAGGCGCTGTGTGATGTCCTGGATCAGCTCTTCTGCCACATCTTCTGGGTAGAATTTGGCACGGAATTTGAAAAGCAGGGGGCTTTCTTTACGTACATCCTGTGCTGTTACCTGGAACAGAGTTGGCAGATTTTATAGCCTATACACCAAGTGAAGGGGAGCAGTTCACAAACAGGAAGATAAGCATGCTCTAAAAAAAAAACTCCTTTCCAATGCAGAAGAGAGTGGGCAGAAAAGCAAGGATTTTCAATAACTTATTGTTAAATACCTCATCACTTCTCCCCGCTGGACATACACAAGCCAGTAGTTATGACCAGTGGTAGCTAAGTTACTTTCCAGGTTTCTCCCCAACCAAGATGCTCACATGAGCACAACATCAGTGTTTTACCAGGAAGGTTAACAGGTTTGGCCTGGTAACAAACAGAGCTAGATGCAGGAGCAGGTCAAATATAACAGCTCCTCATACCCTGAGGAGGGAGTGTGGGGACACCACAACACCAGCTCACTGATCTTGCAATATTGAGGTACATGGACAGGCAAGAACAGAAGTATGGAGACTGAATTTGCCCCTGCACTCTCAGAGAAGGGAACAAGGACAAGCAAAACCTTGGAGCAAACATACCTTTTTGTTCAATTTTAGCCATGTTGAGAAACCCTTGGTGTCTTGATACTGAAGTCCAAAAAACCAGACCTCTCGCAAACCAATTGTCTTGACAACCTGAAAGAAAGGTGATTATTAGCAAGATCCCCAGATGGACTGAACTTACCAGTGGCTAAGAATGTGTCAGAGGTAAGTTCAGACAGACAGTGCCCTGACCACCTGCCTTTCCTGCTGCAGTGCACAGAACGGTGATTGGGCATCTAAGAGGTCTTAAGTGGATGTGTGTGATATTCTTTCTTCTCCTTCAGCTCTTTAAGGCTTGTTGTTATGTATAAACGACAGCTGGGACATTATTTTTTTTCAGCTACTTATAAGCCAACATGTATAGCCAAAATACAGTGCAACAGCTCTGACAGGTTTAGTAACTGCCAGGAATGAGGAACACAGCTCCATTTTCAGGTACACCCCACACTTATCATGCAAATTACTATTCCTGGGCAAGTCATGAATCACCCTGCTAGGCTGTGCTACTTTCAGATTTGTTTCTACTCCACTGATAGCTATAGAGAGGCCTTTCATACAGCTCTTTGCTGAGCAGCACCATAAGAGGAAGTGCAGAGGCTAAATCCATATGCTATCCCTTGTGCCAGGACAAAGAGCCACCACAGACATTAACTACACCACTATGTCAGCTCTCTCTGTAGTTACTTCCCTAGCACACCAGGCATGCTATGTAAACAAGAATTAGGAAGGCTTTAAAGACATGTTGTGACAAGAGACAAGAGCCTCATGGTGGGCCAGCAAGACTACTGCAGTACTGTGCCACTGTTGGTTAAAAGGAGGGGGAAGTTTCTCCAAAGCCTGATTGCTACCAAGACATCCCCCTTTGTGCCCTGAAAAGTCTGGGACGTGTCACAGGGTGCAGCAAGGGGCTAACATTGATGCAGAGACTGAGACTTGCCCTGTGAAAACCAGCTGCCAGGTCAGTTGGTATAATTTTGTACTGCCCAAAAATGAACTCTGCTCCCTTCTGATGTGGTCTCTACTTTGGCAAGGTACAACACCAAAGACATAGATTCCCCACAAACACATCACTAATTACATTATTTAGGGATTGGATCAGACATTTCTTTGGGCCTTTCAAAAGCAGCATTAGGGCCTTTGTTCCTTTCAGGCAGAAAAACCAAATGCAGTTTTGAGCAGAGGCATGGCATTGGTGGCACACACACACAAAACCTACACTAGGTCATGTAGTCTATGTACATCATCCCACTGGGGTTCCTGAAATCATTCAGCCTGTCCTTGCTTGAACATGAACTGGAGGGCTGGGCTAGAACCCCTGTAGATTTGGGGGAATGTAGGTCACTTGTGCATCACTGTGTGCAGCAGGATGCACACAGCTAAGGAGCACACAGCTTTTGGAGAAGAATCATGGCTTGCTATATACACAAAGTTTTGGTCACTGCAATATAAGAAATATATTAATCTCTAAAATTAAGATATTAGAGAGGGTCCAAAGGGGGCAATGAAGATGAAGGGCCTTGAGGGGAAGCCCTGTGAGGAGCAGCTGAGGGCACTTGGTCCGTTCAGCCTGGAGGAGACTGACAAGGGACCTCATCAGTCTACAACTTCCTCATGAGGGGAAGAGGAGGGGCAGACACTGATCATTTCCCTGTGGTGACCAGTGACCAAACCCAAGAGAATGCCTGAAGTCAACAGGGAAGGTTTAGGCTGGATACCAGAAAAAAAAAGATTCTTCCCCCAGAAGGCAGCTGGGCACTGGAACTGGCTCCCCAGGGAAGTGGTTACAGCACCTATCTCAACAGAGTTCAAGAAACATTTGGACAATGCTCTCAGGCACGTGGTGTGATTCTTGAGGATGGTCCTGTGCAGGGCCAGGAGCTGGACTCGATGATCCTTGCAGGTCCCTTCCAACTCAGCATATTCTGTGATTCTGTGACTGGAAGCAGATGGTTCAAGAAGGGGAAGAAAGGCTGTCCTAGAGCCCAAGGATAGCTCTGTTCTTGGAAGCATTAACATGTGAATGAGACTCCTCACTCGACTGCATGGGTCTGCTTTCCTCTCTTCCACTTGACAGCAGCTTATGCCTGGGAATTCAACAGGCTGGACTGCCAGCAAGGAGCTGAAAGGCTCCACACTGTGGTACCACACAAAAGGACTTTTATTCCACAGCACAAGCCTGCACAGCAATAGCAGAGACAAAACGAGCTGGGGGCAGAGAAGAGGGGAGACAGCACAGCACTCACCATCACAGCCCCAAGCTGCCACTGAACTGAGGCAGGGAGGACAGACCTCCTCCCTCCTCAGCTTTAGCAGGCTATTTAGTTCCA
The DNA here is from genome assembly GCA_013397295.1 of Polioptila caerulea. Classification (NCBI taxonomy): domain Eukaryota; kingdom Metazoa; phylum Chordata; class Aves; order Passeriformes; family Certhiidae; genus Polioptila; species Polioptila caerulea. The sequence continues at coordinate 79,365 of VYXF01002091.1, read as the reverse complement.
TTCAGCAAGGGAAAAAGCATGAAGAAGAAACAGCTTTCTACAGCTGCAAGGAATCTGGCTGGCAGCAGCATAATTATGTCTGGGGGTGTACAGCATTTGGAGCCTTAATGAACTGTGAGATGTTCCAAAAAGCAAACAGCTACTGGCAGTGGCTAAGGATGGAGAAGGGCTGGCACCAAGGATGGGAGAATAGAGAGTACTGTTTAACACAGACCACAGTACTTAAATATGTAAAATCTACTCTCTCCTCTGGAGAGCAGCATCTTTTCTTCATGCCAGGGGGAGCATTAAGTCAGTCCCTGGGTCTTGTTTAGCCTGTTGAATAAAGCTCAGTTTACAGTGGGCAACACATTGGATGCAGCCTTAAAATCCAGCTGTCCCATGGTACCTTGACCAGCTACAACAAAGCTCTTAATTGAGTACTACCTTGAGCTTAAAATTCTACTCAGTAAGTCATACTGCTGTAGGGAAAAAGGTGCCTTTCTGGTGAATCACTTCATCCTCTGCAGAAACTCCAAGCACACATTAGTAGGGTGTTTTACTTATGTTCAGAGAAGAAACAGAAGATCTTTCAGGTAATCTTTTCCCTCACTCCTTCTTAGTCCATGTTTTCTAGATCTGTGTGATAATTCCTGTCCTTCCCCTCAGCACTCACCCAGCTCCCTCTGAACTGTGTTCCTGCTGTTGGGTGCTGCTCCACAGCAGAAGAGGGAGCCATAAGCAGCCTCTTAAAGGTACATTTTAGCATCAAGATGACTGAAAATGGATGTCATTCTCAGCCCAGGAAACACACCACCACACTGGCAAACAACTACAGATTCTGATGAAAGCACTATTTACACACAGGCAAGAGCAAAGCATGCAGGCAGAGGAAAAGGCGTTCACTTGGATCATGTTCCTGCATCAAAGGCCAAACCATCTCAGACTATATCATGCTACAAGTGCCTTGAATGTTGTCTTAGTTAAAGATGAAGTAGGTCTCTCTCCCTTTCTATGACAGGCATGTCAAGTACATCTGGGAGAAAACTGCCAGCTAACCTTATTGCTGGAGGAGCTCTGAACTGGTGCCACACCTGCAGTTTCATATGCCAGTCAAAAACAACTTAGAACATGATCTTCCTGTGCCCTAACTTAGTACCCAAGATAGGCTCCATCTACAGCAGCAAATATTCAACAGTTCCCTCTCCATTTAGCTGGTAGATGTACTTCTAACTTTCCCTTCCAAAGTGCTCAAGTGCCAGTGTGCTAAACTACAAGATCTTCAAGTTTTTGTACTTACTGCAGTTTGCCATTGCCAGCTTTAGCAACAAGCAGTCCATTTTTGGTTGGAACTACTGCTTTTCTAAAAGCCAGAAAGTTTCCACATGTTCCTGTGCAATTTGAGACACATTTCCATACCACTCAACCACAAGCCTTCATTACAGGAACAAGAGTTCTGGGGTTTGCTGGGGCAACCAGCCACTATCCTGAGACTTGCTGCTTTCTACCATGGAACCACCTTAGTGAGTTTTGGTTTCAGTGCTTTCACCCAGTGGATTAAGTGTTCCAGAGCCATTTGCTATGTGTTTAAACACTACTAGGTAGGACCTTACCAATGCTAAAGATCTCTCTTACACTGTCCCTCCTCCAAAAGCTTTGTTTGCAGGCCATGAGACACCAATCACATTTACTCCACACACACCTGAACTCAGATGGAGTTACTCAAAATTCAAGAGGGGTTGGATTAGCCCGTGCTGCAAGCTTAAACAAACATGAAAGAAGTCTGACAAATTGGTACTCTGCAAAACCAAACTGGTACTCTACAAAAGCACTAAATTCACTGCAGCAGATAAACAAGGAGGAAGCTGCTAAGCATTACCAAGGTTTCTAGCTACCTCAGAGACCATACAGATAGAAAAGCAAGGCAAGACAAGCCAGGACACACAAACTCAGAATCTTAGGAGATCTGGCTCTTAAGATTCTTTCCCTGAAGAATTACAAAGACAATGAAATTAAAATACCTCCCAGCACACTTTCCACTATGTATAAGACCTAATGCTGAATATAAAAGACATCATCAGTGACCAGGTTTAAAGTGTGCAGAGATGCTTATTGTTATAACTTTAATCCATAGATAAGTGCACTTTTCTACTACAAGTTTAGTTTTGACCACAAAAGCTCACAAAAATGAGGAAAAGCATCTTCAAAAGGTTAACCACATGTTTTTAAAGTCTGAAGTGATAGCTATCAAAGTTTCTCATGTCACATTTTCTTTAACCTGTGACTTGTCTTCATGGCTCTTAATTGGACAGAAACCACCTTTAAGGAGACTGGATGCTTGATGACTCCAGCTAGAATCAATTTACACAAAAAAAGAAGTTTGAGAGGCAAAAGATTGGAGAGAATTTCAAAGCCATCCACAGCAACAAGTAATTAAGAAGTTTCAGCAGACAACAAATTAATCTTTGATGTGTAGAATGCAAAGCACTGCCTTGGTTTACTGACCACTCTCCAGCCCAGCTTCACTTCAGGCCAATAGAGAAAAGGGTCAAAGGAGGAAAACAAGCAGCTATCACTGTTGCAGTGCCTGTGCTCTGCATCCCCAGGAAAGCAGGATTTCAGGGTACCTGAGAAGTAATCAGGCCTATGGGATGCATAGCCCATCCTTGAGCTCTTCTTTTAATCCATCACTGGCAGCTGAGGAATGGGAGCAAAGTTAAAGTTCTTGCTAGTGAGTAAATGCTGGAGTTCAGCAGCTGATGTTAAGAGGTACATCAGCAAAGCTGCAGAAGACAAACAGAACAATCCTGTGTCATTTAATCCAGGTTTTGTCCATGCACACAAACCTAAGGTATTTGCCAAAGCTGTACAGTTACAAGATTAGAGAATAGGAAGAGCTCTAGTATAAATCATGATGTTACTGCACATGTATGTCAGTTCAGTGGTATTTCTACAGCCAGCTACTATGGGGCAAAACCCACTTCCTACAAAGCAGTGAAGCATCTGCATTGTTCTGTCACTAAAAAAATTCACTTTGAAATTTAACCAAGCAGGAAAGAGGAAGAGAGGAACATTTCTACCTCATGCTCATTCACATATTATTACTATGGAACTTTAGACTAAATGCTTTTCTCCTCATTAAGCTAAAATCTGGCTACAGGCTTTCCCAAATCTTCTGAATCCTATTCATAGTGGGCCAGAATCATGTGTGACATAATGAATACATTTATCTACCTTCATACACAACAGGTGAAAATAAATACTGCCAAAATGTTACTGAGCAAAGCCAGCAGATTGCACCAAGGTAGCCATGCAGCTAAAAAGTTTGGTAATGCTTAGCAGCTTCCTTCTTTCTTAACTCAGAACTGACAGTTCAAAGTGAAAGGGCACTTCAGGGCAAAAAGATGCTGGATATCTTAAAATTTTTCTGTTCAAGTGTCAAAAATCAGGTTTCACACCAGAAGTCAATGTGTCCTACCACAGCAAACCCATGTCTGCTTTGTAGAGGAGCTCTCCCTTCCCTCAAAAAAGCACTGATGAAAGCAAATTTTTTTCAGAATTGGCATCATGCAGAAAACACTAGATTATCAAGTCCAGGGGCACAACATGGCTTAAGGGAGCTAGAAAATAAACAGAAGTAACTTTGTTTTAACACACCCCATCATGGGACCCCAGACAACCTAAGGATAGAAACTGAGGCAGAGGGAACAATGACCAGCCAGAGAGCAGTCACTGTCAGCAGGGACAGCAGCACTGGACTACCCCTTTACAGGAACCACTGCACACAAACAGCTCAGTCATGTGAAAGATACTGGATATGCAACAGCTGACAACACATTTAAAGGTCCATCCCTTTCCTAAAGAGAGCAAGTTTTATGTCAACAAGACCTTTTAGAAACCATAAATGTTTGAAACTAGCTTTAGACACTTTTATCCCCCCCTCCATTTCCAACTTCACCTACAATCCAATTTAAGTGAAGTAAGCACTGCCTTAACTTAGAAACTCAGTTCTGTAACAGCATTTGTTTTCTCCCTTGGCAAAATGTTTACTGGGGAAAAAGCAAAACAAAACTTGTGTTTGGACAGGTGCTATGTGAAATACACTGAAGGGAGGAAAATGTGCAGCTGTCTAAGAGCATGACAAAGGAGTGAAATCAATTACTAGACATGAAGAGCTGCTATATTGGAAAGATGACTGGATGCTTCTCAGAGACAAACTGATGAAGCCCGAGTGTGCCAGCAATGTCAGTTTGCAGCAGAAGCCACAGATGACCTAGAGCTGACTGAAAATATCATGTGCAGATTAAAAATATTACTGACGTGAATAGAATTGTTTCTCAGCACTTGGTGCTTTGCTTGGATAATAGCAGAAGCCAGATATTGAAAAATATCATGGGAAGTATCCACATGAAGAATGTTCCCTTCAAAAAAAAAAAGTTCATTTTTTAATGAGTTTGGGGACATGTCACTTCAGCTTCATTAGCAAACACTCTCATGAACTGTGGCAGAGTTCCATGTTGCACACATGGATTCTGGACAGAACTTGGCTTTCACTTCTATCAATCCAAACCTGTCAGATCTGAGCCCACACAGGGCTAAAATATGCAGGAGCTACTACACAGTAAGGCAGCTGAGTACCACACTGCAATTCAGAACTTTTTTGAAACCCTTTTTAGTTTTCCCCTTAGGAAAGGATGCTTTTTCACTAAGGCTTTGGATCTCACTCCATTTCAGGGCTGGGCTGCAATGAGCAGTATATCATCTAGTGTTGAATCATCCAGCTGAGTACAAGAAAAAACAGTAGTTTGTGGTTAAAGATCTAACAAAAATATATAAAAATTTAAATTATATTTGCTGGCCCCAAATTAAACAGCTAACTTCAATGGGTGAATCAGCCCTTAATTTTCTCTCTTCTTTATGATAGACACTACGTAGAGCCAACCCCAGAACTCTTAGATCTACTGAACCACACCCAAATCTCTGACATATCTGCTCTGGCAGTTCCCTCATCTTGTCATTAGTCCAAGATTCAATTTGCATATCTTTGAGCTATGAATTTACTGTTCCCATTTTTTACCAAGGAGCAAATCCATGGCCAATTACAGCAGAGAAAAACAGTGGAGCCTGTCAAAGTTCCAGCCACTGCAGCTGATAATGTCTGTCTTCTGCTGCTCCAGCTTTGGGCTGCACATGCCTCCCTGCCAAAGCAGCAGGGAATTTGCCAACCCTGTGGAAGCAGGGGGAGGCTGAAGCACCCCAGGCAGACAGCCCAGCCTAGGGTGGTACAGCACTGCTCTTGAGGTTTCCCTCAGGGCCTGATGGGAGCACAGAACATCACTGTACCTGCACTTCAAGCTTGCAGCAGCATTTGAAACCCAGCTAAGCCTCTCCTGGTTCAGAGACCAACCACCCTTTGGAATCAGTTACACAATGCTTGCAGGTAAGTCAACCAAAAATAGTTTACTAGGTCCCCCATAAGACTTTTCTTACAAACTAAGACTGCAGATATCTACTGCCTTCTAATTACTATTATTACAAGCCATAGCACCAATTCAGTTCACTAGAAGTAATAGCTCCTAATGCAGTCTTGGAGATTAAAAAATGCAGTAGTTTTGGAAAAAAAAGTACAATTTCTTTCTGTGCTGAGTCCTTTTGAAACTATCACATAAAGTGACAATCTTTTAAGTCCTTTAGAAATTATTTGCTGTTGTCTCAATAGAATTCCGATGTCTTTACCAACTTTACATCTTCTGCAGCTCCATTGCTTACCTGATCAAAGAGTTGCTTCCCTGTGGTGTTGGGCTGGATGGCAAACTCCAGCTCAGCATCCATGGTGGTAACACGCACACTGATCTGGAAGACAGAAAAATGCATCATTACAACTCATGCTCCAAGTGATGCTGCCCAATAATGAGAACAAACCTGCCCAGGACCAGGACACAGCTCTCAAGCCTCCAGGAACTTCACTGCAAGCAGTCACAAAGTCATCTGCTCTGCCAGCATGGTACTCACAGTTTTCCTGTAGAATATAACCTTCCTGTTTTGCAGTGTTTTTATCCTCTCTGGGCCTACAAATATTCACATGTACTGACACATGAGAGCCATTTATATCTCACAAAGTTTAATTTCCAGACTAGAACATTCTGGTGTCTTTCACAAAAGCAGAGATGTTCCAAAACTTGGTGCACACAAGAAGACATCCAACCCTTTTGTTTGAAGGGTGAGCATCAAGGAAGTCCTCAGAAGCATTAACAACTCAGGCTGCCACAGAAGGCTGGTCAGCAATAACAATACACTTCCAGTCTCTGTGAGTTTTGGAGAAGTTATAAGGCACAATCCCTGACATGCTCCAGGGGCTGTGGGTATGAAGCAGACAGGATGCAAGGATGCCTTCACAGGCTAAGATAAAAAGGCTGCATGCTGAACACAAGAACACTTCCCATAGCAGTAGAGCTGCCAATACTGTTTGCCTCAGTTCTTTCAGGGAGATGCAAGACTTCTAAAAGCTGCAGAAATTGTTTAGGTGTTATTTCAAATTGCAATAAAGATGTCATGACTATACTAGCCTTAGATACAAGATCATGAATGATCTTCCAGCAGAAACGTGATGCACTGTTTTGGCAGGAATATCTCACCATCACATTTTCACTTGTGGCAGAAAAGTGGCAAGGAACTGCAGCGAGGGAGTTCACAGCTTCATCCCACAGAAGCAGGAAGACATGCACACACCTTTCACTTCTCAGGAAACAAGTTAAACAGCAGAGGAATTTCACCTCAAATGCTAGTGTAAAACACTGCTGATCCCATTCCAAACCCCTGATAATTACTAGCAAACATGATTTACATGCTTGGGGCTAGACAGAAACAGTCCTGACCTGAAAACTGATGCCTTAACTTCAGGCCAGGGAAAGTGAGGTACACCAAGTGAGTACACCAAGCTCCCTGAGAATCCAATTCTATTTGCATGCCTATCCACTGAAAAAGGTAAAGATATTTCACAGATTTTGAACACAAGCTGTACATATTAAAACAGCTTTATTTAAAATATTTTTCCATCAGAGCAAAGGTTCAAGGCTTGAAATTGTAAAGACAAGATACTCCTAGTGCACCAAACCCCAGCACACAAGCCTTGCATTAGTTCTCTCTCTTGCCAACAGACATTTACCTCAGATTAACAAATCCTAATTTTTTTCCTCTTTAGTGCAATCAATTCAATTAGTACACTCCACCAAGCTTCCAGTGGTGAAGGGTGGAGGGAATTACACTGTGAACAGCTTTAAGAATAACTCCAAGTCATATTTGGACTAAAAGCTAACTGCATGACACAGGAGACCAAAAAAGCAAGAGTAAGCAGAGAAATATTCAGGGAACCACATAATGGAAATATGATCAGACAGTTCTGATTCCTGTATTTCTACCAAAAATACGTACAGATTTCACATTTGTTTACTAAGAAACCAGACTGCAAGAGAACTAGAACCGGGATTTTTTTTCCCAATAAGCAAGAAGTGTTCTGCTAGTTCAATCTAAGCAAATGCCAAAAAGAGACCACTAACTATAACAAACATTTTTTGAGGTTTCTCAGAAACCCTGCTTCCAACTAGGCCCACCACTATTTTGTACTTGAGATCCTCTTGAGATAAACCTAAAGGTTTTGCCAACTTAAGTTAGGCTAAAAAATTCTGTAAGGTTGAAGGTAGGCTTAGCACAGCCAAGCTGAAGAATGCAAGTTGGAGTTCTGACTGTTTCATGCAAAAGGAATGCTATTTAGACATTACTGGAACAAAGATATCATGAACAAGTATATCAGGAATAAGTTGGTTTTGAAGCCCTCTAAACCTTCTGACACAATGTCAAACTAAGGCAAAAAGATCCCACAGAAGCAGCAAGAAAAGCACAAATGGCCTAAACTCATAAGAACTAGGCTTTTTGGGGTTTTTTTCCCCTAAATTAGCAGCTTTCAATAGCATGCAGATGCCCTAAGTTCTCTTAGAGTACACCTTCCCAAAATTATTCTTTTTGAATCCTAGACCCTGACAATGGGCTAATTTCATGGTGCTTTGATGAAACAAGAATCTGGCCACTTCCTAGTTGGGCTGAATGCTCCCCAAAACAGCTTTGCTACTTACACTTGGAAGCAGATTCCTCTAGCAGTGAGAGCAAAGCTGTCCAGAAGCCTCATTCAGGTATAAGAAGGGTTACATGAAATGAGCCATTAAGTTACACCTTACATTTTGTTACCTTTGAAGCATTTCCTGTTCACCTAAACCATTAATGTATCAGCTACCACGAAAGAAAATAGTCTTTACTCCACTGTTTATGGAAAAAGCACAGTAGCTACTCTTATCTGATATCTTGTGTGTAGGTGATTAAGGGCCAAATATCTGAGCACCAGAAAACAGAACTGAAACATCTGTGGCACCTTTTTACAACTTGTGCCATAACTCATAAGAATACTTATAAAGACACATCTTTGTTAGTGCAGTAAAATAAGGTCCCATGCTGGAACCAGCAAAATTCCTTCACTGTCAGTCACTTAAACGATATTATCCTTCAATTTGTACATTCCATAGGAACATTTACACATTTCCACCACCTCTAGAAGCCTCCTGTGCTCAAGATGAGTAGCAACCTTAAGTTTAGGAGCAGCAAACTTTTGAATGGGTCTGCACTTGCAGCTGCAGGCTGATCTAAGAGGGCAGAAGCTGAGATACCACAGGAAACAGGCTTGTGCTTTGCAGAACCACACCCCGGCAGTGCTGTTTCCCCAGGCCGCAGGGTTTAACACATTCAGCAGCACACTGCTGGGAGCTGTCAGCACAACGAGCAGGGCAGAGAGAGCATCCCGGCCTGTGCCAGAGACATTTAACCATTAGTTAGTTGGAACCATCAGTGGTAATTTAATACTTGGCTGAGAAGCTAGTTTGCTATAAAACTGAGCTTTGTTAAGGCTCATTGGTGTGAAAACAACACACAAAGACATTTTTTCCCCATACGCTACCAAGTTAGGGTGGTTTTGTTTTTTCAGTTCACAATTGGCTCCAAGGGAGGTTTCTACCATTTCAGGTGGTGGGAGGCACTGATCTCCATGCACTCTGCCTGCAGCTCCAACAAGCTACAAGAAGAGATCTACAGACTGCTGTAATCTCTACCAGACAAGTACGTGCCAGGCACTGCATGTTTACCCTCTTCCTCCTCTCTCATTTAAAGTCTCACTTTAAGTAAAAACACTTTGCTAAGGTATTCATAGCTGAGTACCGACCAACACAAATGTTACACATAGGAATAAAAATGCTAAAGCAAAACAAAGCCAACACTATGCAGTCCCATCATAATTTAGAATCATTTGCTTCGTTCCTAGAGAGTTACCCTGCCAAAGCACTTTTAAACTATTTATCTATCTAGTTTACTACCAGTGCTTATTCTAAGAAAAGCCTCAAGATTCATCAGCATTAAGCTATTATTTTGTATTTCTAAACCATCTAATAAGGTTTTCCTATGTTTGAAGGCTGTCATAACCCTTGGCATGGTTATAATTTGGGTTGCAAACAAAAAGAAATGTCAGTAAGGTATCTGACTTGGACTGCTGAGCATATACATATTTAGCTCTGTCAGTCCAGACAGGCAAGGTGCACACCACTGAGACATGTGCAAGAGAAAGACATTGCACACCAGTGATTCAATCACAAGGTCTAGTGGCAGCTCTCATCCCCATTTTTACTACCCTCCTCTTCCAAATATTCTGTTACTAAACATCTATCAAACTTTCAACACTCAGGAAGTGTTTTAAGAAGGTTTAGGATTTCATCAACATATTTATAAAAAATACTATCCTAAGTATTTATAGCCCGAGTAATTTATACTCAAACTCTGTTTAAAACAATTAATTGAACTTATTCATCACAGCATTTATAATATACCCGCTGAAGCATGCAAATATTTGCAACTCTAAATTCTACTTGGATCTTAAAGTAACAGAAGTTTATTCTGGTAGGTGGCCTCTAAATAGTCTTTTGTCTTTCCATCCTCATTTCATATCCCCTCATACAAACAGCTATTAACACTACATGAAATGCTTCCAGACGCCATTTTGCACATTGCAAGAACATTCAACTATCACATTCCAACAGGCAAATTTATACTCACCAAACCTAAAAAAAGTGCCAAAAGAAGTGCCCATGCTTAACTGATTCCTTTCATAACAGCTACAGGAAAGAGATAGAAAACTAGCAACCCTTCCTCTTCTCTATTTGGGCAATTACCATGGTTGCACCAGCCTAAGCACTGCTAAAGCTTGCCACTGCCAGGGCACGTTAAAGAGCTTCCTGCTGCCAAGGACAGCATTGTCAAGTGTGATACCTCCTGCACAGACAGAACCTCTTGCATGGAGGAGATACTCCTCCAGCCCCAGAGCAGCTGCAGCCAAAGAAAGCTCCCTTTGACAAGCAAAAGCTTTCAAAGGCACAGGCCACCACTACCCCCTCCTCCCACCGTGTCTCACAGTCTACAAGAGACACACTTAATAGGCAGTGGTACCAGGCACCTATCTGCAGCATCTTTTCAGGTATTTTAATACTGCCCTTACACCTTCAAGTCTCACTTTCTTCTCCACTGCTATTCCAAATAAATTTTACTCGCTTTTTATCCTGTCATACTATAGTGTCAGAGCCCTGGTGTATTTGTTTGACTGGTAATCTCAAAATTTTACAGTAATTGCCAGGTACCTTCCAGGTCTCTGAATAAGCCCTCCTAGTAGTGTGCTATAACAGCTTCCTGAGATGAAAACGTGTAGCTGCCTTTGGCAGGACAAACAGGAAGGACTGATACTGTCACGCTCAGTAACGGATGTATTGCCTGGGCTAATGCCCCAGTGCATTGAGCAGCATGAGAGGTAGAAAAGACAATTCTGTTTGTCATAAGCTGAGACAGGAATAGAGTACTAGGAAATTCATGTCAGAATAATAAGTGGAGTCAGCACAACAGAGTATCGACCTCTACAAAACCCTGACCCTGAGCTAAAGCTTCTTTCCTCCCTGCATTTCCTGTATGCAGGGAAGCTGTTATACCCTGCTGGGCTGGAGGCTCCAAGCTTCAAATATTCCCTGCTTCCCAGGTCCAAGCCACCAAGTGGACTATTTCTGGAGAAAGTAACATAGGAAAAACTTACATTTTACTGCAAATTTGACTGGTACAGAGCATAAGCAAGTTCAATTAAAAAGAAATTCCAGACTAACCTTTATAGCCTCTGCACTGAAAGGCACCAGTTTACCCAGCAGTTACTCCACATAAAAATACCAGACCAATACCACACATCAGTTCCAACGGGTCTGAGCTGGGGAGCACATCAAATCCAGCTGGAGCTGCCTGAGCTAAGATCTCATAAAGCACCTTAATAATCTAAAAAGCTGCCCAGTTTTGGCTTTTAGCAAGATTAGCAGCAATATGGTAAGTTTAATGAGGAGTGTCCCCCATTCCTCGGAACGTGCAAGTGGATTCTGGAGTACAAGTGCTCTGCAGTGCTGCACTCCCCTTCCCACCACACTGGTCAGCCAACAGGGGCCCACTGCGAGGACACAGAGCTGGGCTTTGCCTTGGAGGGGAATCAGAGGTGATGCCCCACACCTCCAGCCATACTCACAGACATCTGGCTCCTTCCTGAGTGCCAGCACCCTGCCGAAACAGCCCCGGCTCCTCTGTGTCAGGGTGAGGCTGGGATCGGGTCATGTGAAAGCGCTTGCAATTTCTCAAAGGATTACACTTAATTAACCAAGCCCCCTTCCAGCAGTCTTAAAGGGCCTTTTCATACCTCTAAGCTCATCAGGGAACAGAACAGCAGCAGGGACACCCTAGGCACCACACTGCAGACACCAGAGAGAGGTTAACCCTCCCAGCAGCTCCTGGGAGCTTCCCAGCTCTCTCCACCAGCCCCATCCTGCTCTGCAGGGGACACAGCACTTCTCATTTGACTGGAGCACAGGCCACACAGTGAAACCATAGGAGAACTTATCCCATCCCACCCCACTACTTGAACAAAGTTACCACCCAAGGAGAAAGCTTGCCATGGTGCTTCTGGTACCAGTCAGCCAGAAGCAGGACTTACATCCTATCGAGTGTGTGGCTTTCTTTTGGTACCTAAGCACAGCCTGTAGCAGGAATGCACCTTTTAAACCATCCCTAAGGACTTCAGCATGGAGCCTGAAGACAAAGAGCAGTGAAGGGGCAGCTGCTACTGCCCAGCTTCTCAAACCTCTCTTGTGAGCAACAGCAAGCCCAGCCAAGGAAGAATGCTGGCTAAATCTAACTAAATTTGTACTCAGGTGATCTTATTCCTTCCTTGTGAAGGAGCAGGGCAGCAAGCCAAGCCAGCTTGGATTCAGAAGCTGCCGTGGAGCCACACCTGAGCACAGTCACACCAGAGCTATATCCCCATCACCAGCAAGTGCTCTTCATCCCCAGTGAGACAAGATGGCTCGTGTGGGCAACAAACCACAGCACCCACACAGCTCCAGGAGCCTCGCTGCTGAGGACAGGAAGAGAAGCAGGCCAGAGCACCAGCCTGCAAAACCAAGAAAGTTCACAGCTTTGAGAAGTCTCCTTGCAAAAACTGGATGGAGGGAAGCTGGAGGCACCAGCACCTAAGAAAGGCAGCAGCAGTGTCTGGGCAGACATGCTCTGTGTCTTCTGTCACTGCAGCAGAGACACCAAGGGATGCTGCTTGCTCATGGCTTCCAGCAAAACTCACATTTACAGCACCAACATACAAACACTGGGTAGGGGGGAAACAGAGTGACATCACATCAGCCATAAAAAAGATAAGCTTTCCTACGTGGAGCTTGGAAAAGCAGAGGATTTCTGCTTTGCCTAAAAGAGGGGCTCAAAATAAGCCAATTCTGTGCCCATTCCAATTGCACTTCCATAAGAGTTTTCTGACAAGGTCTATAGCAGTCAGTGGTTGAAACCCTAACCATATTCTTGAACAGGGTGAAGACAAGAAACTGAGGGGATTAATGAGATTAGCTCAGTTGGTTAGAGCATGATACTAATAACATCCAAGGTGAGATTTTCAATCCCAATACACATCATACACTTGAGAGCTGGACCTGATCTTTGTGAGTCCCTTCAAACTCAGAATATTCTCTATGTGTGTGTATGTATCTGTAACTAAAAATCCACTGCAATATATAATGCTAAAGCACTCAGTTTCAATAAAGGAAACCAAGTGGTTTATTCTAATATAAACCCTGTCATACTGTAGTGTCAGAGCCCTGGTGTATTTGTTTGACTGGTAATCTCAAAATATTCCTGTGTTAATTTGTACTGCTTATCTCACAGTGATGAGAAGGAAAATAAAATTCTTCCATACAGCAAGCAGCAATCAGGAATGTGCCCGTTTAAAAAAAAATTTTTAAAAAATTAAAATCTGTTTCCTTGAAGGCAGTTGCTGCTGTTGTTTCACTGCTCTGGAGACACCTTCCTTCATTAGCACCTTCATTAGTGAGCACACACTCATAAGTTCACTGCACAGGCACTCAAAGCCAGGGATGCCAGTGCTGGCTCCATAGGGCTGGAGAACTCCACATTTTAGAACTCTGGAGGTATCATTTACCCAATTAAATCAGTGATCTGATTTGGGCAGGCAACCTTTTCAGGAATGAAGGTTCTACATTACAAAGACTACTAAAAAGTCATTAATTCAAAACTATTTCTAATATTTCTCTACCACCTACACAGCATGGCTTCCAAAATCATGAATGATGTTCCCAGGTTAAAGCTACTTAAATGTATTTCCTTACTTTTAACCAGTCACATCCCACCAATTGTGTTGGAACACTGAGGCTACAAGCAGCTTGCCATCCTCTCCAGAGGCCAAACAAGTTCCACTTAGAGGAAAGGAGTTGCAAGATGAGAGTACAAAGCCAGTAGGAGCAGCCATGGGTGGATCCCTACATTTACAGTCAAGACCAGATACTTGTATGCCACTTACTACTCTCCTTACTCCCAACCTTGTGCAATGGATCAATTCCTCTATTTTTTGCCATTTCCTTTTCCATAAATAGATTCTTCATGCACTTCCCTTTGCTTTCCTGTAGCTGTTCCAAGTAATTAACATTGCCATTTTCTGTTTCTTTAGAGTCAGTTTGGAGAAGCCCTTGGAATAACTATTTTTGTACCTGTTGTTTGAGCTGCTTACAGAGAACATCCTTTATTAGTCAAAACCCAGAAGGAAATTAAAATACCACAGGGAAAAACCCCTGACCCCTTTTCTGCAACATCTGGATCAGGAAGTAAAACTTGAAGCAAAATCTAGCAATATGCAGTTGCCATCATTCAACTTTTACAATCTGTGCAGCTTTGGGTTTTGTTTTGTAAACACTTTTTTGTGCCTGTGAGAAGAGCTTTTCTCTGGAGAAATACACACATCTATTATGGGCTCTGCACACTAATTGTAGGGTTGGCAGTTGTACTTCACATGTCAGAGCTTAACCATATCCCTTGCTAAAGCTCTTCAACCTAAGGGCAGTTAGCAGGCAGTGGGCACTTTGAATGCCAGCAGTGGTATGGGTGACATTCCTCACACTACTGTGTGCTCCTCCCAGGCCATTCTACTCACAGGTTACAAAAAAGTGTTTTGTGCCACCCAGCTTATGCTGTACACTGTACAGAGGTGTTATGATCCTGGCTGTGACTGCAGTCACTCAACCACCAAAACAGTCCCTGTGCCCCCTACCACCACCAGAGGCACTTCAGATTTTCTGAGAAGCCTCTTAGAAGGCAACTTTTCCTCCACCCCAAGTTCTCATTAGCCCAGTTCTTCCCCTTCCATCCTCAGCTAAGGGCAGGGAGTTTCCCAGAACCATTAAAGGGTTGCAAAGACCCAGCTCAAGGGGCTGATCAGTCAAGACTGCGAGCCAAGAGGTGTTCCCAAAAAACCAATGAGCTTTCCAAACATAGCATCCAGTGAACATCTGCCAAAATCACAAGCACCTACTTTGCTGGAAGGAGCTCAAAACAAGATCAAGACAGGATGCTAACAAGACAAGTGTGACCTGCATTGAGGCATCACATGTACAGTAAGTACTTGAGGTTCAGGAGCTATAGACAAAATACTCAGTCCCTATGTAAAGGTCTCTAAATTCACCAGCAGTCAAGAATTGTTTCAGAGGTACCTTGGAATTGAGGGCAAATAGAATTGCTACACTCCAACACTGCTCATCACATAAGGACACTTTCCACAGGGGAGAAAGCATGAATATAAACTGCTGTGGCCAAGCTCTTCCTGCTAAAGGACTCATGTTTAGATAAAAAGTCAGAGCAAGCTTATCTGTTCCACGTGCTTCTCTCTGTCCTTCAACTAAGAGATTCCTAGCAGTTTAGCTCCACTAGAGAAAGGGGAGCTGAACACAGGGCTGCCTGTTCTAGACACCCAGAGTAAGGCCTGGGTGTGGCACATCAAGTTCTTGGCCAGCTCACAGCCCTCACTGAACCTCTGAACAATGGCCAGACTTCTAGGAGCTAGAACACAGTCTTACTGTGGGCTCTGACTGCCCAGACTATGAGCCATCCCTCCAAATTTAACTACATGCACAGTCAAGTATGAGCTAAAGCTGTTTCATCATCCTGTGATTTTCAGCTTTATCATTTCCAGCACACAAGACAAATCCTGCAACTTCCTTTCAGTACAGGGTCTCATTTAGGCTGGCTGCATTTTCATATCTATTTAGGTCATAGTTCCCTAAAACACAGGATTTCCCCTAAATGGCTCAGTTCTACACTTCTTTTTAATATTCAGTTTCCCTACCCATATTTGTTTCCCTCACGACCAGCCTATTTTAGATTTTAAATAGTTCTGTTGGGACTGTCCACAGTTTATAAAAGATCAGCTTGTGATTGTTGAAGTATTCTTTGTTATTTTAAGCTCCATCTAGTTGAAGCATTTGAGCTTCCCTAAAACAGGAGAGTAGCTATGCCACCCTGACACAGAACCCCATGTCCCAAAAGGTTCCTGAAGGGGCACAGGAGCTGAGGAGAGCAGCACCAGCACATGCAGTGTCTGTATCCACCACCACCACAGGAAGCCATCCTGAACAACCTGCACCCTCCCAATCACCTCTCTGGTTCATTCTTGTACTCCAAAACTACACCACCAAGTAGGAACTCAAAAAGATGAATCAGGGTGGGAATAACTCTTCTGTTATTTTCTCCAGCAGAGTAATTTCATTGGTCCTGTTCACTACACTTACACAGGGGCATGGCTCCAGGCTATAGAAGAGAAAGGGCAGGATGGCTTTTGAGAACAGCTGGACTAGATGGACCAAGCTATTGAACCACTCTTATTCCTCACTCCCAGGCATACCTGCTTTATCCTTTGCAGCAGCTCTGATACACAACCCCTGGGTGAGATTTACCATCAAGGCACATACATATACATGCCATTAATCCCATTTTCTGTTCAACTTCAGAACAGAACTGATGCAAAACTTTACAGTGGCAGCAAATTAAAGCTCTCAAGCAAGCAACCAAGCTGGTTTAGTTCATTCAAGGCTGCAATTAAATCCACAGTCTTGGGTTCACATTCATACACTTCTTGAAATACAGTTTGAAATGGGGTTATTTTAGAAAGAAAACCTTATGAACTTCAGCTCACACCTGAGACCTAGATGCATTGATGAATACATTGCTGAACGCCCAGGAGTGTCAGTGGTCAAGACTTATTAACATAAACAGACTTCTTGTATCAAGAGGGCAAGAGCAATCTCCTTACACAAATTGCAGATTCAATATCTAGATCCTTGATTCTCCTCTACAGAGATGTTATGGACCAGCTTTACACAGCCAAACATTTAGATAAGCCAAACTTAGTGGTCTTCCTAAAGCTGCAGGTAAAACTGACAAACTCAGCTGGGCAGTAGGAAGAGAAGTAGCCAAATGCTGAGTACATCTCCTGAGTACATCCAGATACATGCAGATATAACCTGAGATAGCAAACAGTAAAACTCACTAGACACAGGGAGCCTTGAAATCAGCCTTCTGCAAAGAACATTCACAAGCCAACCTGAGAGTGTAGCTCTCACCCAGACCTGCAGTGTAGGGTTGCTTTGTGTTTTCAGGTTTTCCCACATGCTAAGGTACAGCAGCATAAGGTTGGCAGACATGAATTCAACTTTGACCAAAGCCAGGGGCTCCCTCAATGTTCCTGCATGCAGATACCTCACCCCTAACTGCCCTCCACCAGAACACTGGGAGCAGTAAGGGCAGCTACAACTCTCACTCAGATTTGTTGTGGAAATGTACAGATCCACATTAATGCATCCAATCCCCCATCTTTCTCTAAAGGAATAGAACACCAGCAAAATCACTTGGTTTATAAGACTGTCTGAGTCCTCTCAGATCACAATTATTTTCAAATCCTTCCAAACACTGTCAAATCAAAGCTGTCATTAGAATACAGTAAAAGCATTTAATAGGAAAGTCCTCTATGCCAAACTTTTCTGAGACCAGAGCATTTGCACAAAGCTATTTGTAAAAAGACAAGGAAAAACTTGAAAGGACAGAGCAATGCAGCACACGGTCCAAGATGTTCTATAGAGAGAAAAAAGGAGACACTTACAAACCTTTTTTTTTTTTAATATTAAAGATATTAAAACCTAGCCATGGGAGAAGTGACCAGTCACCTCTGACTAAGATGCATTTGGTGCTTAGGGTGAGAAGAGACTTTGCAGAGAGGTGAATCAAAGAATCAAGTACAGAGCAAGCAACAAAGCCTATGTATTAAATCTGTCAGAACTTGAAGCAGCAAAGGAGCAGGACAGCCTTCTCACAGATTTTTACTTGATTATTTCACGTTTGTCAGAACAAACACTAAGATAGCTTTGTATTTCCTGTGCCTGATGCTGAAGCAAGTACTGTTCAGACTGGTCTGATCTTTTAGTGATTTGGAAGTTACTCAGTTTTAGAGTCCTTTTGAGTTACTTAGTCCTTTTTCCCATTCAATACATCTCAGCTGAAGCTTTCATTGTCTCTCCAAAAAAACCAAAGTTAATCAGTCACTTTTTCAAAAGCGTTTTTATGGTTCCTTAATATTGAAATACACGTAGGAACAAATCAAAATGAACACATGTTGGCAAAACAGTTGTTGATGCTTAAGCTTTCAATCTCATCTCACAGACCACAAACATTTCTTAACATTTGGATGCAACACACAGTAGTAACAAAACACACTAGGGAAGCATCACCCTCCTTATGCCTGCTGTGCAGTGCCTCCATTAATGACTGCTGTCAAAACTTAGAGGAACATATGAATGCAATGAGTAATATAATCTATGACATTCCTAAAGGATAACTTTGCTGATTTTAAAAACAAAACAAGACACACACAAACCATACACCAAACCAAACATGTCACAATGTTGCATGCTTTTATTGCTTGGACACAGAGTATTCCATTGTCTCAGCTGCACTATAAGCTACAATATAAGGAAGTTTCTTTCAATCCTTCCAGCTTTCCAGGCAATTTTTCTTTCTTGAAGATCAGTTTTAGCAGTCAGAGAGTAGTTTGATTAACCAAGTTACTGGGTGCTACTGAAAGCTGCTTAAAGGACAATAAAGTATTTAAAAGACAAGGCAATCATCAGGCCCAGCCAATATGGGCCCATGAAGGGAAAGCCCTAACTAATTTGGTATCCTCCTACAATAAGGTCACCCACTAAATGGATGAAGGAAAGGTGGTGGATGCAGTTTTTCAGTATTTAGCAAAGCTTTTCGTACTGTCTCTCACAGCATCCTTCTGGACAAGTTGTTCAGTTGCAAGATAAGGAGGTTCAAAGTGTGCTGGAGGAAGACTCAGAGGCAGCAGGGCTCACAGGGCTGCAGGGAATGGGGCTGTGTCTGCCTGGGAACCAGTCACCAGTGATGTTCCCATAACAGGTCAGACCACAACAGGTCTCCATAACAGGGCCAGTGTGGCTCAGCATTTTTATCAATGATTTCGATTGCAGGAGCTGAGTGCATCAGTAGCAAAGGCACTGCCAACTCCAGCACTGCATGTGCTGTTGACTCTCTCGAGGGACACAAGGTCTTGCAAAGGCATCTAGATAAATCACAGCATGATTGATCAGTGGCACAAAATTTAGAAGGAACAAATCCCAGATTCTGCACGTGGAGCAGGGTAATACCAGGCACAAGTCCAGATGGGAGAGGAGTGGCAGGAGAGCAGCCCTGCTGAAAGGGATCTGAGTGCTGGTCAGCAGCAGGCTCAAGAGGAGCCAGCACTGTGCCCTTGAAGACAAGAAGGTAAAACACACCCTGAGGGGCATCAAACACAGAAAAAACAGCCAGCCCAAAGAGTGTATCTTCATTAAAGTCTCTACTTAATCATCTGTAAGCAAATCTTTACTTTTGATACATATGTACAAATCCCTCCTTCTCTATTATTTCTGACTAATAGGATTGCTTTCATATAAAATGTACTGGACCACCAAGTATTGTGTGTGTTTTGCATTAACACCTTTTTTCTGGGCAACCAGATATTGCTTGAATTTGTCAGCAGTGGAACCACCTTTATTTCCTACAGTGTGCCTTCAGAACCATTTGCTAACATTCCACAAGCACTGCAGAATACAATTGTCAGGAAGATATCAAATTCTGAATTTTAACAGAGAAAGAAAAATATACACAATGAAAACCCTCTTGTCCATCCAGAAAACTGCCTGAAAAGACATTTAGCATATTGATGATTTTTTTTTTTTCCTCTGAGTACACTGTTCTGGAAAAATTATTTATAAAAATAAATAATTAATTTATAATAAATATTTATATTCTTAGAGACATTATGAGTGAAAAGCCACACCTCTGGGGATGGAATTTATCAAGCATCCTGACATTTCATCCTAATAATTTCTCTGGCAGCTCAGTTTTTGCACTGTAACCAAGCACAATAGAATTCTGGGTTAACTTTTTCCTTGCCACAACAAAGAAAAAGTTAGCCCAGAGTTTCACTAGTTAGCCTAGAATTCTATGCTTTAGTAGCCTATATTATATAAAACCAAATACATTTATTATCTGCTGTGACTAAGTGACTGAGCAGATTGCAATGGCAGGTTTTTCCTGTACTAATTCACTTCAGCACCATAACTAGATTCCCAATCAAGAGAGGAAAAAATGCTCTGATAAGGGACTACAGAGGAGAAGAGTACAAATCAGTGACACACAGACAGACAACTGTGGTTCATGGCTGCTCAAAGTCATCGATTTACAGCTGGACTCAAAGCCCTTTTCCAACCCAACTGATTCTACGATTCTACCTCAAGAACATAGGAAGGCAGACAATGGCAGAACAGCTGTTACTCAATACATTAGTTTTTTATTCTCCAATATCAATTGAACAACCCCACAGCCCCCACCAAAGAAAAGACAATGGAAAATAGAATAGGCAAGTTTTTACAGTATTCACACTCCAGAACAGTCAAATTCTGTCTCCTGAGAAGCCTTAATCTAGGAAACAAACAAGCTGGCAAAGAGAACTAGAAATTTGCCAGAACATAGCACAGTCTGGACCATGAATACCATGGCACTTAATTCACTGCTTCAGGTGTTCTTTCTGAGCTCTTCTGAGATTTCATTTTACTCTACACAGAATCACAGCTGGCAGAGAAAGGAGCGTCTCTTCCCTCTGCTAGTGCATCACCTCATTCTTGCCTAATTACGTGTTTCTCTACAGAGCTGATCAGATTCAGAACTTTTTCATTCATTCCTCCTTCAGGGGCACTCCTGTGCCCTTGTCCATAGATATTCATCAACCAGCAATAGCCAAAGGAACAGAGGCCCACCATGGCCAATTACTCCTATTCCTTAGCCTGGCAATAGGATGAGAACAGATCAACATTCTTTCATCCACAGCTTGTATTTTTCAATAGGTTCCTCAGAACGACTACAGCAGCTCCAGGGATGTTAGAACAACTAGGAAAAAAACATTCTGCAGGAGTCATGCCTTTACAAACACCTTCAAAGGGTGTTTTTTCCCCATTTAAGTTCAACAAGCTGCTACACAAAGGCGAGGAGTTTGAGTGCCCCACTGCTGCCCTGGAGGATCACACATTCACAGCAGTGAAGATATCCTTTCACAGCTGCACAGGAAGGAAGCAGCACTAGATCACCTACCTATTGATAGCCACACTTGCTGCAGCCATATTGTCTCTTGTCTGTCAATATAGGGTCCAAACCTCTGCAAATTCAGGTTCTAAACCCCTGATTGTAGATCATCCTGTGGTCTTACAACCATCAAGCCTGCCAGTGGCTGTCTCTTCCTACCTCCCCACCAAGTATTTGCTTTAAACATCACCTTAAGAGGCAGCGTTAGCTACTGGACTCACAAGGGTGGGTTTTATGCCCACAACTTCCAAAGCACTTGAATGCTCCACCTAGAAACAGCCACAGGAATGTTACAAAGAGATGTGCTTGAAAGAGTAGCCTTCCATCAGCCTAGGGACTTCAGCCTAGTTTGGAAGCTTCAGATGGGATAAAAAACAAACTCTTAATTCAGTATTATTTGCTGCACTATGCAAATACCTGCTGTTCCCAAATACCCCTAGGGAAAAGCAAGCAATTATCTGGCTGCTTACTATTGCTCTTAATTTGCATCAGTTAATTGCCCTGGATTATCTCTGGGTAGAGAGAAATTTCCTCTTTTCCAATAGTGTGACTACAGCAGCAGACTCCTCGCTGGAGTTGGTTTCTGGTATTATCACTTAGCAAACACACAAAAGGGAAACGGGACACGGGAATGATAGACATCCAAGGAGTTGAAATCTTGGAGCTCTTTTCAAACAAACTCCATTGTAGTTTTCAGAACAGTGATTAAGCACAGATAACAGCTTTATTGTGCAAATTCAGGGAGGCCCTCTTGCTGCACAGAAGGGGAAAAAAAAAAAAAAAAAAATTAAGTCAGCCAAATAAGGTTGCTCGAGCTGTACGGAGCCAGGAAAGAGTCCAGGAGATGACGCAGCCAGAGGAAGCTTTGAGTCAGTTTCCTTCATACCCTGGAGCACAGCCAGAGCCACCTCTGCGGAGGAAGAGGGGCTTCTCTGTGGAGCAGCACTGCTCGGCAGGGACGGGGCCAGGCCAGCAGCCCCAGGAGGGGGCTGACCCCCGGCACGCCCAGGGTCACCAGCAGAAGGTGTTTGAATCCTCCGGTCTCAGTCCATCAGCGATCTTTCAAGCAGCTTCTAGGGACTCAGTGAGCTCTCTGCAGGAGGATTTCACTTCAGACTAGACATTGTACCTATAACAACTGAAACAAGTTTCCTCTAGAGGCAGAGATGCCATTTCCTTCCAAAATAAAAGAGTCCATATTAAGACATCTCAATGGATGAACCATCCTCATGAGAAAAGCATGAATTGTAATTAAACTTCAGGGGTGACTAATCAGACAAGGTAGAGCCACTTCAAGGAAAGGGCTGCAATGCCCTGAGGGTTTCAAAAGGATGCTACTTGTAGAAGTTATGGTGACAGGATATTTGCAAGAATCAAGTGATGATGAACCCCTGAGAGGAGGCACCCTGTTCCCCATAGGATTCTTACAGCAGAAGCAGCAGACCTAAAGCTCTCCTTGGACCCCTTTTATTGGGTGCAACCTGCTTCTTGCTCAGCTGCCTTGGGCAACAAATCAAGAGAGCAAAAATTAAATAAAGGACTCAACTAAGACATTGAATATAAGGCACTTGGAACTGTTCTTGCTCCCAGTGTAAAACCACTACAACTGATGGGTTTTGCCCAGTCAGGCACAGGGCTTGCCAGAAGAAGAAAAAGGAAGATTTTATCAGTATATAAAAACAAAGTGAATGCTTGTTTATCATCCATGGTGTACTTTTAAATCCCCATTTAGCTTTAATATAGAAGGCCTAAAAGTACCAAACAGAAGCTTTTGCTCACTGTCAGGCTTAATTGCTTCATCTGACATGAAGTAAAACCTCACTATTCTTGCAGAACCTAGGAACCAAGTTGAATACAATTCAAGGTAGGGTGGTAAAGGCCTTTCCTGTTTTGCAAAATCCCACGGTAGGTATAAAGCTACAGATAATTCACTGATTACCAGTTTCAGTACACTGGTTCCACTGTAAATGCAGCATATTTTAGCTATTGTTGCTTCTGAAGTACAAAGTCATCTGAAAATCACCAGTAGGGGAAACACTTCTGTATAAAGAAAGGTCTTTGGGAGCATTCAAACACATCTCTTTACAGCAAGTCG
Organism: Polioptila caerulea; assembly: GCA_013397295.1. Classification (NCBI taxonomy): domain Eukaryota; kingdom Metazoa; phylum Chordata; class Aves; order Passeriformes; family Certhiidae; genus Polioptila; species Polioptila caerulea. The sequence continues at coordinate 56,144 of VYXF01002091.1, read as the reverse complement.
TATATCTGATGGCATTGGAAGAAACATATAATGGATTGAGTTTGCTTAACAAGTTAGCACACATGACAAACTTGGATCAGTGTCACCAAGCTTCCCAAGTTGTACTGAGTGAGGAAATGAGGAGATAGCACCAAAGAGCCAGTCATGAAATAAGACAGAAGGCATCTAGAATGCTTCTAGAGCTCCTTCACAGCATAATAGGATCAAGAGAGAAGTGCCCATTTATTAAAGTCACAGTTTTCATCACTATCCCTTCTCCCTTCAAGATATCAAGCGAATTCTGCAAAAGGATATAGAAAAAAAAAAAAAAAAGAAAACTAAAAACTATCACCCAAACAAGTGTAGCATTCTGCTCATATTTGCCATCCTGTTGCAGCATTGTTGGTAGCAAGTGGCTACACACAAGAAACTAACTAACCAGAGGGTTCTCCTGATACACACCTCCAGCTCTCAGCTACTTTTCTTCTAACCAGGACCTTGAAGTTACGAAGGAAAACAGGAAAAAAAGCTTCTAGGACCTTTCAAGTCCTGCTGGGAATTAGGACCATCAATTCAAACTACAGACAGTGTCCCTAAGATTCTAACAACTATTGCTACACTTTGTTCCAAACTAAGGTATAACAAAGTTTGGGCAGGTACCTTTTCCCTTTCTACTTCCTAAAACTCTCTGTGTTCACAAGACTAGCTCTGGTTAAAACCCTTTCTCTACAATGAGTGAAGACTGTGTTAGCTAAAACAGAGCTGCCCAAGTCCTAGGGACAGGACTGTTGAGTGCACACCTCCCATGTGATGAATGCTCATGTTTCACGTTCAGACCTACCCACCCACAAAGCCACAGAGCAGGCACATGCAAAATAGTCAATGACTCCTTGCACCCATCAGTCAGGAAGAGATCAGAGCCTGCTCATGGCAAATAAACAGGCTGCTCACAACTGGAGGAGAGACTTTCCAGAGCTTGATAATGGCTCATTTTCAGCACTCAACTACTTCCACCCTCTGCAGTACAAAGCATAGGGGGAATTATACGCCCTTTTTGGTGTCTGCTTTAACTGCTCACACCCCACCAACTTTCCAGAACATAAAATATTTAAATCAAAGTTGTATCACTAGATAAAACAGTGAAGGTTTCTTCTGGAGAGCATGGCAGGATCAGCAGGCTGATGCATGGTGGACTTTCTACACAGCCTACAAAGCCTCCAGCAACCAAACCCCCCCATTACATGTCACAACAGCAAATCACGTGCACCAGTTCAAAGGTTACTAGAGTTAATCTTGGATTCTTATTAATAGTGCCACACAGCCTAGTGTCACTCACAGCAAACCTCACATAACAAAATGGAAATCTCCAGCTACATGTGCTAACATTCAGCTTAGCTCGAGGAGGTGTAGAGACTCAGAACTCAACAGGTTTTGCTGCTTAAGCCACGCAGCAGCATGTTTCTGTAAGCCTGATGAGATGAATGATAAGAGCTACCAACCAAGTCGTTTTGACACAAATGCTTTTCCTGCCCAGCCAGAACTGTTCCCTAGAACATTTCCTCCATCTGTCTTCTTCACAATCGATTTATTTTTGTGATGAAGCCCGCATAAACCTACATCTCACTGCCCAGGTTTCACCCACATTTGACCTTGTTTTTTTTTCCTTGATTGAGGAAAGTATCTTGCATTTTACTGTTTTGTTAATTAAGCAGCTATTAACAAATCTTAAGCTAGCACACTGGTAGTCATGTTTATTTCACATGAAGAACTGATTACACAGTTATGCCAGCATATCCTGTTCCTGCAAACCAAAGATCAAGAAATAATGTTTCAAATATTATTTCAGTTGGTCTGTAACTAGAACAGATGGGACAGGAAACCAAAGGCTGATACAGCAGCAAACTGCAGCTCTGTACTGCAAGAGACACAGACACTGGAACCACTTTCTGTAGAATCTTCAGCTTGCAATACAAACCATTACACCAAAACCCTTGCATTTCTCTATCTGCTCCAGTTTTTAAAAGCTCCGAAAGCAGAACTGCTCTGTCAAAACCAGAAGTGCTCTGTCAAAACCAGAAAGCAACAGACTGAGAAGGTGAATCCAGCCTAGGGTGTGTCTGCGGAGGCTGCAATGAGCACCTCGCAGCCAGCGCTCAGATCCAGCCTGCTGCCGGGAACCCCGCCCCGCAAGCCTCTCCTTCAGGATTTCTTGGCCGATCCACACTAAAAAAAGTCACTCATCGCGACTGTAAACTCTGGCTAAAAGGTCTCAACTGCATTTTACACAGAAGTCCGCTAACCTGTGCTATTTCTGTTGATCTTACTGAACTTGTTGCCTGTATTTTAGCTTTTTTAGTAAATCGAAACTAATCATCACTAACATTTAGCCTTTCTAAAGCTTAAGAAAATGTTATCCTAGCCCTGAAGTGGCTGAAGTTTGATATCCTTTAAGATGTTGACGTTTAAACAACAATAACCATCACCTAGCTATCCATGCTATCAGAGATGGCGTTTAAGACATCGGGAAAAGTAGCTGTCAATCAAACAGGCATTCAATAGCTAAAGTAAAAAAATTAAACTTTTAAGAGAAAAGAAAATCACGGTGGATTTCACTTCACCTTCTGTTGGCATAGGGGTGAGTTTTTGTTTGGATTTTTTTTTCCTCTCCTTTATGTAAACCACAGACTCTTAGCTTAAACATTAGATTTTCTTAGGCCATTTCGGATCACTCCAGTACGGAAACATCCAGAGACTTCCAGCCTGCTCCTTCCTGTTTTATCAATGAAGGGCTGGGACCAATTCCTTTACTCCAACCAGGAGAAATTAAATGGAAAAACCCCATGCTCCTCATTAGTCACCGAACTCCCGCTGCGAGGAGAGTCAAGTACGGACTTGACTAGACTTTCTAAAGTACTAAAATCTCTTTAGCCAAGAAATACCTCGAGTCAAGCTGGGACAAGGCTCCCTGGCAACCCAAACTGGCTGATCGCGAGTTGTGAAAACCCCAATTCCCTGTCTGGGGAGCGCAGGAGCGGCCACAGCAGCCCCCCGCTCCCCCCGGGGAGCCTCGCCCCGCTCCCGGCCCGGCCCGGCCGCACACGCGGGCGGCGCCGCCGCGCTCC
>VYXF01002091.1:31412-52861 GCA_013397295.1 Polioptila caerulea | reverse complement strand
CCGGGGAGGCCGAGCCGGGCGGGCCCTGCGGAGCGGGCCCGGAGGGGCGCGGGCGCGGGGGCTGCGGGGGCTGCGGCGCCCTCCCAGCGGTGCGAGAGCCGAGGGCTCCCAGCGCCCATAAACTGGCGCCCAGACAGCACCGGCCGCAGAAGTTTACGCGCGGGTCAGCGTCATTGGGACTTCTGGTCCTTGATAAAAGCATTAATTGAGAAAATAATGCTGTTTTGTCGGCGGTTGCGCTGTTCAGAGTAAGACCGCAGCAGTGACCTGTGACCAAGCCTTCTCGAGCAGCCAGAGCCGTGTGCACACAGGTGAGCTGAGCGTGCTGCTCAGCCCAGGCTCCCCGGCCCGGTCAGGGCGCTGCTCTGTACAAGGTTTCCACAGACATCTGTTTGATTAAAAAGCACATTTCCAGTTTGAACGGAAAATCACGCTGTGAAAAGCCAGTGTCCATAAAGAGGCAGAGGTGTCCTGCAACTTTATTAAAATAAAGAGAGAAAGTCCTTTGGCGGACACACGCACATCTCCAGGTCTTTTTCTCGAGGTTTTGGTGGGCGCAGCCTCCTTTTATCCCAAACTCCCGGCCGCACGCTGCCCTCTTCCATTCCCCATTGGCTGGGGTCCCAGGGAGGTACAGCCTTCCCGAACCGCCCACCGCATATNGTCCTGCAACTTTATTAAAATAAAGAGAGAAAGTCCTTTGGCGGACACACGCACATCTCCAGGTCTTTTTCTCGAGGTTTTGGTGGGCGCAGCCTCCTTTTATCCCAAACTCCCGGCCGCACGCTGCCCTCTTCCCTTCCCCATTGGCTGAGGTGCCAGGGAGGTACAGCCTTCCCGAACCGCCCACCGCAAATTCCATCCCTTAACCTGTCATTTTACCCCAAAGTCCAGAAACTCAAGTTTGTGCAGACCTACTGGGCTGTTTCAGGAGCCAAGCTGTCTGGGATCTGCAACAAACCTACTGCCCAAAGTTAATAGAGACCCATTCCAAAGAGTTTAACACCCATACCTCCACCCATCCAATTGTTTAAAGGCACTAGCACACATCTTCCCTCTCACGTTCCAGGTCCTTCAAAGCCCAAGGGACTGTGGCTCCCTGAAGCTTGGCAGGTGACTTCGAGGCTTCTCCAAGGCCACACCGATAATCACACAATACGAATGAGCGAGCAAATTCAAGAATGAAAAGAGTGGACAACCAGTGGCAGGGCATCCACCAAAGCTTCTCCTGCCATCTCTGTTTTACAGCCACTGATGGAGGGAATCAAGGTTCAGCAATTCCATGGGGATTTAAAGAAGCCATCTCATCTCAATTGGGACTTTGAACATAACTTTCATACAGCAAACTAAGTCCGATTTTTCTCCCAGGAAATTAGAAGTAATTCTTTTTAAAGATAATAGCGTCCAGAAGAAGGAAATTAAATAAATGTAATGTCTTATTTTTAAAGAAAATAGGTACATATCCTTCTTTTTCTTGACTTCGTGTCTTCTTGTCAAATCTGTTGAACATTTTTGTCTGGCAGGAGATGGGAACAGGGTCCAGACATTGTTTGCTTCAGCTGAACATGCAGGTTTCACTTAAACTAGAATCTCTATGCTGTGCCTACATAGGAAAAAACATGAGTATAATTGGATTGATGTAAACTGGTGTAACTTTTCTGCACAGAAAGTCACAGGGTGCCTAAGAGTCTGTTTTGCAAAGTTTTCTTCCTACTCTGTCTCCTTTTTACATTGAGACTTTCTTGGACTAGGTCAAATAAGACTGGTCCACAAAAGAGTTACATTTATTTCCTGCAGAAATAGGTTCTGACAGAAGACATGCACAATAATGAAGTCACTTGCTTGTGATTTTTTTTCCAGGTTTGGATCCAGAAACATCAGGTGTGAGCTTTCTCCCTAAATTCAAGAGACTCTGTGGAGACTTCTTTTATGCTAGCAGCATATAGGATGGGGAAAGCCCAATTCTGCTTCTGTTGAAACTTCTGTACCAACATTCCTTCATAAGACTTACGTAACAGTTTGGGGAATTCCATCAATCTTTTATTGCAAAGGTGATAAAACTTTAGATGATAAAAGTCTGGCTATTTCCTTGCCAAATTGAAGGGGCCATAGTTTAACATCCAGGGATCCAAGATTTTCTTCATAGTGCTAATGACAGGAGTGCTAACAAGGCAAATGGATCCTCATGCCAGTGAAATAATCAGATCCAAAGCAACTGTGTTTCCACTTCCAGTGTGCCAGGCATTGGCCATGTCCACAGAAAATCACAAACCCTGTGCCAAACAATCCCAAACAGCCTGAAGGGCCGAGACAAAGCTTCAACATAACATACACTGGTTTCTGACCCCAGCCACTTCCCTTGTCATTCTTCCCTATTATTCTTATCAATAGCCAAACAAAATACCATTCATGCCACTCTGAAAGACAGGAGTATCCTATGACAGGCACATGAGTCTCTACACTTCACTTCCTCTCCTGCTTCCTCTTTTCCCCTTCCCCCTCGCTGTTCAGGTGGAGAACAAGACATCTGAAATTTGAAGCTCATGGTGCTCCAGCCACAGTTCTAGGATGAATTCCTGAGGTGGAGGTGCTGCACCAAGACCTGACCTTCCCCACCTCTCCTTCACCAGCTGCTGATGAACAATGGTGTCATCCAGCAGCCTTTCACTGAGCCCTGCCTGCCTGGCCATGTGTGAGAACAACTGCATCAGCGGATTCCTTGAGAATTGCAGGCAGGGGTTACATCCCCTTCTGACTTCAGGATGAAATTCCAAGGGGTAAAAGTATCAGCTGATTAAAATCCTCCTTGCAGGAGGCTGAAAAAATGAGTAACATTACCCAGGGCCTCAAAAATGCTGCTGCTTCCAGACTGCACAGATCCCAAATAACATTAAAGTATTTCAGAATTAGATTAGACCAGGATGACATTAAGCATTCTCCTGGGAAGAGGCCTGGCATTTCAGTGGGGATTTATTGTCTTGGTTTTATTTTCATCAAGCCTTTTGTAGTAGCTTCTTTTAAGCAGAAAGAACACGTAAATTATTTGGTCTGACAAACTAGAATTATTTAGCATGAGCATTAAAGAAGGGGCTGTTTCATCAGCATATAGGCATTTTGACTAAGGAGCAGTAACTTGAGCTCCCCTTTGCATGGTTTTGACAGAGGACAGAAGCCAAAGGTGTTTCATACTAGAGGTGTATTCCAGAGGAATGAAATTTAGTTTGAGTCACATAGGTAAAGAAAGGCACAAAATTAAATTGTTACCATGGTATGAGAACTGCATCTTCAACACACAATAGTCCTGGATTGACTCTATTTTAAATTAACCTATCTGGTTCTGAAGTCCTTGAATAGCAGCTAAACTTTCTCCTGCTCCTATGGCTTCCCTTCTGCTCAGACATTAGTGTCTAAAGGTTCACAGTGAGTTGCTGTAAGTGATGATCTCGAATCTTTTTGGTGTTTAATTGTATTTAGGGGTAAAAATCATCTTTCCTCCCAAACTCCAAATACTATCACTCCATTCACACCTTTATGTCTTGAGAATCAGGGTAATATTTTGCAGTGATTCTCAAGCTGGAAGGATAAGAGAGGTAAAGGGGAGAGCACACCACATTCAGGAAGGTAGGATTTGAAAAGGCCAGAGATAATTTCATTCATATGCAGCTGCCATGACAGGGCAGAAGCTGGTAGGGCCACTGGATTTGTGAACCCATTTATGTGACCCCATTTCCACCTCAAGAAAAGGAACTCATTGAAGTATATTGTCCCAGCTCCTGGCTTGTCCATTCACCAGGGCAGAAATAGCTGAAACTGCCTGGAAATCCCAGGGATTTGTGTCTGTCAGATGCTTTGTAGAGCCCAAGCTCCTCATTCCCTCCAGCATACAAATCCTCCACTGGCAGTGTCAGCCCTGCAAGGAACATGGAGAAGGCTTTCCTAGGAACAATGACTCACTGTATGGCCCACACCACTCATCTCTTCCTGTATGTCTGGGGATGTGCTGGAATGTGCTCTTTGTTCATGGGGAGACCAAAGAGGAGGGTTTCAAACCAGACAAAAGGTGTGCAATGAATGCAATGATCATATGGAAAAAAATGTAAGAACAATCCATCTGCTAGAATTGTCTCATCTTCATTTTTTCTTTGCTTGTACCATGTGGGAGCAAATGCTCATGCTTTCTTCATCTTTTTCTGCTTGCAGCAATGGGGGGAACAAAGGAAAATCTAATGGATATTCTGGGACTTTACTCCAAATATTTACAACCCAAATAACAGATAACATCACCAGGAAGGACAGAACAATTAATGGCAATATGTTTTTCCAGTTTCTGTGAAAGGTACTGATGTAGAAATGCTCTTAAATCTGTGCAGAATTGGAACAATGTGATGTTTGGAGACTGATACTGGCACCTTCTCCTTAGAGGAAGGAGGTGAAGTAAATCCCACTGCTCTGTTCCACCACAAACCAGTGAAGAATAATTAATTATTCCTGAGAGTGATGGGAAGAATCAAGGTGGAGCTTTCAGTTTTAGAAAAATGTATCTAATCTAAAAAGTAACTCCACTGGTATTTTTTCTGATAAGTTTGATGGTGTGATGTGTCTCCAAAAGGAAACATGCTTACTCATACGTATTTCTCAGTGGTTATTAAACATTTACAGTAATCATGGTCAGCTAAAAACATACTGGAAGCAAAAAGTAAAAAATCTACATTACTCATTACATTTTGTCCCCTTGAGGTTAAGGAAACTTCCCTGCCTGACCATTCAGCAGCCACTCAGGCTTGGATGCTGGGACCAAAGCCCCTCCTGAACAGGCAGCCCCAGTGACCTGGTGGGGTCACTTGACCCCCTTCACACCCCACTCTCAGACAGTCAGACAAGATTTCCTCACCAGCTTGACCCCAGGTTTCCCATAGCAGAGTCTCAGGCCACTGGTTCTTTTAAGCAGAAAGATAAGGAATTTTATCACGGTGTAGTAACAGGATCACAGTTTGTCCTGGTGCCTCCTGGGAGGGACTGTGAACAAAGGACTCCCTGTGATTTTACATCCTCACAGCCTGTGCTGGCCATAGCCTGGGATCTCCTGACTCATGGGCTCCTGCTGTGTCTCTCAGTGTCGGGTCACCTGGCTGGCACCACAGGCCCTCCTGCCATTGTGCAAAGGGCCAGTGCCAGCCCTTGGCCTCCTGCCCCAGAGCTCATCCTCAGCCTGCCCTGGAGTCTGCACACTGAGCTATCTGCACTGGATGTATTCCTCAACAGGCAGCACACAAACCCTGGGGAACATCCACCAGACCAGCAAAGCCTCACAGTAACAAACCATGATGAAAAAAACCCAATATAAAAAAATCTGACAAAATCTTCTTACTTTCTTAACAGGATAATTCAAAGTTTGTAGCTATAAAATCTAGCATTTTTTTAAATTCAATATGGCTCAGACCAGCAAGTTTACATGCAGTACTAATAGGCTTTGCTGCAGAAAGGGAGGTGATTTGGAGTCTCCAGCCAAGATATTCCTGGTTTCAGTGCCCCAAAGAAACAGGCTCTGTGGGAGTTTCCTCCTCTCTTCCCCCTCTCTCCTGCTCTGCCTCCTCAGAAGGTTGGTGTGGAGCCAGATGATGGTACTGGTGTGATGACCATGTAGGGCCACTGCCTTTCTGACTCAGAGATTGGGAACTTGGAGGCTGGAACAAAGGCCACCAGGCATTTCCTTCCATGCCTGCCAGAGAATGGGAGCGGCCAGTCCATCCTCCAGGGCTGAGCACCAGGCTCCAGATGGCTCTGACACAGGTGACCACTGCAGAGGAGCCTGTGTGGAAGGCATCCAGTCACACTGGGGTCTTCTGAAGGTATCAACATTTAATAATCAGGAGTAATTGTATATAGAATTATTTCTAGATGGTGAAAAGGGCCAGACAGGCCCTTCAAAGAGGGACCAAACCAAGTGTTACTGAGCAAGAAGCCCCTTCTGAGAGGGATTTCCAGGTCATGCAGTTTCACTGTTTAAATTTAAACCCCTCCCAAAGGCACGTGGGTCACCAACACTCTCAATGAGCTGTAATAGCAGGAACCTCCAGCTGCAAAAAAAATCCAGTTATGACAGGAGATAGTGGAGGCAGTAGTGTTCTCCAGATTAGAAACTGAGACTAGCAGATAGCTCTCCTTGGTCCTACAAGCTCTGTCAGAGGGTGACTGGATGGTTTTATATTCCTTTTGACTAGCTATGAAAGTGATATAACAAGATTGGCTATCCCAGAGGGGGCTGACAAAGCTGTCATCTTAAGGCCTCAGGCAACAGTGAAAATTCTGTATTTTATGTTAATATTTTATAAATAAATTCCTCTATGTATTATCTCAATTCATAATTTAAGAGACTAGTTTCCTGGATTTTTTTTTTTGACCTGTCAATGCAAAGAGTTTATTTTAAAGTTTTTTGTGCTGTTTGGGTTCAAGTACTTCAGAGCACTGCTAGCATCAAGAGCCAGAGGGCAGACAGCAGGACAAGAACAGCTGTTTTTCTTGTCCAGGGTCTATGATACATGAAAAGGAGAAAACTGCACAACAGTCTGATCCAAATCCCTGGATTTGTGAAGTTGTAGAACAGACACAGATTAACATGGAATCTCATTCTCAATACCTTAATACTTTGTGTCATCAGGCACAGTAATGGTCTAAAATATGCCACTCTGCTTGGAAAGTGTCCATGTGCTCATGTTGCACAGGTGTCAAGAACAGCTGGAAAGCCAGGGTCATGTATTTGACATGTTCACTCTGCACACATTGAAATACACCCTGTACCAATGTACAAAAAGAAATTCACACATACCCATCATCACTACCCTCTAGGTCTCAGGGATTATCAGCTTCTCAGCCACCAGCTGCATGAGCAACTAACATTTACTTTAGCTTTTTCATTCAGACCAGGAGTTTGGTTTGGAAGTTAATTTCCTAATTCAGTGCCTGCTCTTTCCTAGTCTCATACCTGGTGAACAATTCCTTTTGGATATGCTGCAGGAGTGTACCTATCACGCTCCAGCTGTTGGCAAGCATTCAACTAATTGGACCAGAACAGATCAACTCCAAAATAATCTCACTGTGAAGTGCATTTAGTGTTAATGTCAAATAGTCAGCAGCTCTTTTGTTTTCCATATCTCTTTTTACACCACACTACTTGTTAATGTAGGCATGTTTGCCTGTCAAAATGATCCAGACTTGCTTGTGTGTCTGTAGAACCTGTTCAAACCTTTTTAGCAAGATAGATTTTAACCAGGGTGACAGAAGTAAGTTAGAAAGCAAGGAGGCATGCAGATTTACTGGCACCTCTGTGGGACAGTAACCTCCAAGGAAGAGTCTCAAATGCAGTCAGAATAGAACCCTCAGCCCCAGGACATGCCTGGGAGACATTGGTGGGTTTAGCACCAAACTGTAGTTTTAGGGCTGGCTTCAAAATTCTCTTTTTCCCCTCTACAAAATGCCCTAGGCTCACCCGTGCATTAAAGCTTCACTGGTTTAACATCAAATTCCTCCTGGAGCAAAGGAGTGCCCCTCCCCAGAGGTTTAACACTCCAGTCAGCCCCTACTCCCACTCAGCTATCCCTGACCTTCTCTCTCACCTGACATTGAGATTTAAAAACCTTCTCTCCCTCACACACAGAGCAACTGCTCAGAGTCTAACTTTCTTCTGCTCCTCCAGGGCTCCAAGACTGACTCTGTGCTCCAGGAATTCCAGCTCTTACAGAGCAGAATCAGAGCAGGGGTGGGGTTCTCTGTCTCAACACTAATATTAAGTCAGTTCTCCCTTCTCAAATGAAACTTGGTCAAGTGAATCAATGCATTGGAAAATAGGGCTCAGAAAGTCATAAAAAGGGAAAAGAAAACTGGCCCATGTTTCCAGGTAGTGGCATGTAATGTGGAAGATGATCTCAGCACTAACCATTTCAGACAAATGACTCTTTACCAGTTCTTTCCATTTAAGCCTCAGCTCCATTCATTTTTGCCTGTGACTTAGATCTATTTTTGGAAACCTTAAAAATATACAGGGAGTTGCCAGCCATTTTTATTCCAATGCAGGAACATTTTATAGTGAAGGCATTACTCCTGGCCCTTGCTCAAATACCAAGTTTTTTCCAAGGTGAACACCAAGCCCTGACCCATGGCAGTGTCATCTAGGTAAGAATTGCATCTGTTTCTGTGCTAGAACGTGGACCCAAACCCAGAACTTCATTGCACAGAAGCTGTCTGGAGCAGGATTCTATCTGGGACTGCTGATGCTGCCTCTCCCACTCAGCTGACACACAAGTGAAGGGAATTCCCTCCCACCCTGTTAACATCCCAGGGTGTGATTGCAGTCAGGGTTACATGACTGAGAGAGATGTGCACGCCTGGGCAAGCCTGATTGTACACACACACACTCTGCACCCAGCATTTCCCCCCTACATTGGAACACCATGATGCACTACACAGAACACATCACCCAGCCCAGAGGGATGAAGGCATGAGGGATGACATCATTTCTTTTTCTTAGGTTTTTGCTAAACACATGGTATCTCTGATCAAAAAATGCAGAGAATTAAGGCATTTAGGATATTTGTACAAGCAGAACAAGTGTGTTAGAGGAATTACAGGAGGATAGATAGATAGATAGATAGATAGATAGATAGATAGATAGATAGATAGATAGATAGATAGATATCAATCACAGATGGACAGGTAGGCATAGATATAGACATACAGATACATACTGTGTTCTTGGCTGTTCTGTGTCACAGAATTTCCTGTCTTCAGCAACAGACACAAAGGAGCAGGCACTCAGTCCCAATCATGCCTGTTCTGTTTCAGGAGAATTCCAATGTCTTCATAAGGAACACAGACTTCTACCTTTAAAACACAGCCATGACTTTTTTGCTTTGTCTTAAATTCTTTTTCTCTCCCTTAACCCATTTCTGTTTCTTCATTCTTAAGAAAAGAAAATCCCCAGAGTTAAAATGACAAGGATAAAAGCCTCTAATGTCAAAATGAGTTCTTTAGGTCCAAATATATTTTGAGATGTTCTCCAAGCCCAGAAGTTTTCCCCTTCCCTACCATACATATTCCCTGTATTTCCCTGATGATTTGGCCTCAGCACAATGAGTTTGCTTGAGTTTGGAGCTGATTTGCTCCAGAGAGGTTTTCAGTCATACAGAGAAACTGTGACAGGACCCATCCTGGACTTGGCATGCAGACCCTTTCTCTACCACCAAAGACAGTGGAGGACAGAATTAGAAACTGATCTCACTTTGCCATGGAGCTCCAAGGGCTTCCACTGGCTGATCTTAGTATTAATTTCCTTCAATGTGGTTGGCACTGTCAGAAAATATGTACTTGGATTGTTAAATTTGCTTTAAAGACTAAGAATACATACTAGGTGGTTTCTTGAAAGTCCATCCCTATTTTCTTGATTTTCCTATCTACTTGATGCATTTGTAGGAGCTGAATGCTTCCAGGAGCTTGATAAGCACAGAAACAGGATGGTGGAAGGTAGGACAGAATAGCAAGGTAGAGTAGAGCACAGAAGCATACTTGTCCTTATCATTGGTCACCTTGTACTCAGCAATGTTTCCAGTGACACAAATTATAGTAAAGAGACAGTAAAATACAGTGTAGTAAAGACATAATAAAAATATAATTCATAGTAATGATTTCAGGCAATGTCAATGCAGTAAATATTTCATTTCAGCAACACAGACAACAAGGTCCACTTCCACATTAACCACTACATGGTCAGGCTTACCACCTGCACAGCCTGCCAAAGTAACTTGAGCTTTCTTGGAATAAAATTTAAACCCTGTATTGCCCCACTTCAGCATAAAAAAATGGTGAAGTACCTCACCAGATCACACTCTATTTCATTAATCCACCTCTGGGCTGATGTCTTCTCTCTGAGAAAATGGATTGCTTTGAAAGAATGGCTCATTTATCTCAAGAGGAACCACTGCAAGTTGTTCAGTCTTGCCTCAATTTCCCCAGTCAATGCTTCATTACTGGGATGCTGATAGCCTTAATTAATGATTGCAGTGCACTCTGAGGCCTCAAAGTAAAAATATTATGGCATTAGCTTTGCAGGATTCACTTGGTATGAGTATTCTGAGGGACTGACAGGGAATCTGCCTTATATATTATTTGACAAACCACTGGTCCCTGAGCAACGGTGGGGATTTATGGAAAGAAAGCATTAAAAATATTCTTAAAAGCTCTGCTAAGGACTCTGCAGGAAGTACAAGAAGAGATTTCACATGCCAGATCTTTGCCCAAGTGCTTGCATGGAGGGAGCTGATCCACCTCCCTTTGCCCCAGCAGTGCTGCTATTGGTAAAGAAACAGGGAATACACAGCCTGACTCTCTGGACAAATAAAAGACACAAGGCAAGAAGAAGAAAACTGATACTGATTTTTGCAGGGTTGACTTAGAAGTGCTGAAAATTGTATTTCAGAATACAAGTGGTGTTACTTTAACTGCTAGAGCCCAGTTCACCTAAGCCTGATGGCTGGTACCAATATTGTACAAAGGGACACGGAGATCTCAGAACAATGCAATGCTTACCCTGTACAAGCTCCATTCCTCATGTAAGAGCCTTAAGCCTGGCTTTTTGGTCTTTTTAATTCCAGACAGCAGATCCTGTACCTTAGATACATTTAAAATATGTCAAAAATTACTTTGACATACTTTTCTGTGTTGCTGAGCAGTTGACCTCCCGAGGTATTCCTTGGCCTTGCATTATCTGGCCCCCTTCTCCCATGGATGCAGACAAAACCAGTGACTTGAAGACATGTGCAGACTGCTGACACCTACTTCAAACAGAATAAAATTAGGAAGCTGTTTCATCCACCACAAACAATCACAGAAAACTCTGTTTTCCTCAGGCTTTTTCCTCCTTTCCATGAAGATGCAGATTCAAGGTGAACACCAAGCCCTGACCTAGTTTTGAAATTATGTAGTTTGGAGGGATTCCTGTACCACATGATACATGACCTACCCTGCTTCTTAAGCATTAAAATGCAGCAGACATCCCCTTCCCTTGCCTCAAAACCTACATGGACTGAACATGCATGAGTCCCACAGCCACACCCTGCCACGCTTGTTCAGTCCCTGCCCTGGGCCTCTGCATGTCCACGGCAGACCAAAACAAAAATACACCAATGAACTACAGAGCTTAAAAAGTCAACACCTCCTCTAAGTTCCTCTCAAGTTACTCCACATGGACCATTTCTTTGGCCTGGCATTAATTTTATATCCGTCCATTTGCCACATGAATCTTATCTATTGACTTCAGGGAACATAAAATGCCAAGTGTGAGGGCAGAATATATGTTCAAATTACCTGAATCTATGCCAAACCATAGATGTGATCTGTGTCAGTTTCCCTCCAATTGAATTTTCTGGTAATTTCCATTCTAAAGAATTTAGAGGAAGTAGACCAATGAAATACAAATGAGGTATTTATTTTCTTTTAGAAGATTTTTTTTTTCACATAAGCTGTGTTTTTGTGAACACGAATACTGGATTCACACAGTTCTGTGTTGCTGACAGTAAACTTTTCATCTGAAGCAGACAGGACATTTCTGTCTGATTAGCTAGGGCATTTTCAGTTTTGCTGACTTCATGCTTTAATGCTACAGCACTTCAGCAGAGATGAGATTTGATACTGCATTAGTCTATAGGTATGTGGGCAGGTGAGGTCTGATCTGTCTTTCTGGAACAAAAAAAATGCAGTGATTTTTTAAATAAATTTGAACTGGAAGAAAGAGCCACCTCTGAACTGGATCTTTGTATCACCAGACTGATTTGTTTCTGGTCTGATACTCAAGAGTCCTAAATCTGGCTTTACTGCTCTGGTGAATGATTAGACTTCCACTTTCACTTTGACTTTGCCTAGTTTTTTCCCAATAAATGGAGTCAGACTTTCCTGGGTGATTTACCCTGGCTATAAGCAGAGATAATCCTGTACAAACCAGTGGGAATAAAGTACACTTTGCTCCTCTCCCAAATATAACCTAAACTTCCATCAGTTCTACTTTTTCATCTTCTCTGATCTTCTCTCTACATAATTCCGTATTTTTCATGAGGGATTAAGAATTCTCATAAATCCCAATCATACTACATCACAGTACTATGCCATTTTTATCTCACCCAGACCCAGGAAACATGGCATCACATCATGCCATAAAACCAAAATGGGAAACATTTAGCAGCAAAGACTACCTACATCAAAAACCACCGTGAAAAAACCTGCCATGCAGAGCACAGAAGCTGCCTGCAGTGTGTAGGAACCAAGTGAAGGCAGCCTCATGTAGAAAGTCATCCCTGGGCTATGGGAATGAAATCAGGCTCAGCACATGACCCAGATTTTCCCCTGCACAAACACAGATCAATATCCTAGAAACACACAAACCAGTTTCTTAGATGAACATTCACACCTCACAAGGCTCCACAGGTCCCTGTGCCCTGCCTCCAAAGCTGTGGCACCCATCCTCTGCCAGGAACACAGCCCTGCTGCTGCTTCCCCTCCCAGTGTGTGGGCCACGAGTTCTCACAGGACCCTGCAAAAATCCCAGTGACAGGATAAGTGCTCAAAGAACCTTGGAAGTTCAGTGTTTAGGAGAAGAATCTCCTCCCCTGCCTTGCCAAGCCCACCCAATTACCTCAGCCCCCAACGACACAGAATAACAGAAGTTAATTCAAGGCCTCGACACCACACAGCTCTCACAAGGGTGCCTGAGCACTTTGCTGTGCTGGTGCCTTTCTTGCAGCACAGCTGGGTGTGAGTCTGTAAGGTCCTGATGTTGTCATTAGAACCTAGAACTGGATAGGATGCAGGGTCCTGGCACAGCTGTGCATAAATTCATCTCAGTTCCTAGTGCTGCACCCTGCAGCATTGGGGATGAAGAACAAACTACTTAACGAGTGATAATCATCTTGTATATATAGCTTTGAAAAGAGCTCAGCACAGTGAAGAATTGAAGGGCTTGGTTCTCCTATCCAAAAATAGCTCATGGGTAACAGCCCACTTTTGTTTTCCAGCAAGTCCAAGTGATAGTAAACCCAGCAAAATTTATACATTATTTTACTTTTTGTCCAGTAAGCTGCAAAACCATCCTGTTTCCTTTTAATATCAGCCTCTGGTGTGTGTTATTTATTACACTTGTTTGTATTCTTCTCTAGGCTGACTCTCTTCAGGATTTCAAGTTTTTTCAATGGTAAAACAAATCTAATATTCTGATACTATCTGGAGGCATTGGATTGGCTTAAACCCAGATTAAAGCAATTCATTTTAATCAGTAGAACAGAAGTTCATTTAATCTTAGTGTCTTGTTTTCCTTACATATAACATGAAAAAACTGATTTCTCATGTTTCAATAACAGAAAGTTACACTGTAGTTACTGATGTTTGCCAGGCAGTTTTCAGATGTGCAGGGGAGGGTATGAGTCCAAATGATTACATATTTATGTACTGTATTTATGAAGTTTTTAACCTTGTTTAGGAAAAACCCAGATTTTGCAGATATCCCACTGCAGTCATGTGAAAGTCTGCCCACGGAGATTGTACCTGAAGGATGTGCTGGGAAATCAGCCTAGTTATTGTCCTTCTCAAAAAAGTTGTGAGAGTCCCTCTCTCTGAACCTGATCCTGTTCTTCCTTACAGTGGTGCAGACTGAGTGATTAACTGTAACTGAGACAGAAATCTGACTTGTTGAGTCAAATTCTAGGATAGTTTGTGTATCTAGGCTCCACAGAACTTGGCTCTTCACTTTCCAGGAATTGATTTAATGCTCAGAAATGTAGGAAGAACATTTCACCAGCAATATCTGCTATATTGAGAGCTAGCTTCACCTTTCAAAATTATCAGATTAATTTCATATTGTACTCTTTTATATAATCCACAGCTTTTGACTTAACTTGTGTGTAGAGTGATTTGGAATGAAAGTGAGTTTTATAAAAAAGTAGATGTCTGGTAATGATGAACTGATTTTGATGAGTGATTTTGATGAGGGGCTTCCCTGTGTTTGTCCTCAACTAAGAGCATTTCACATATTTCAGCTCTGCCTCTAAAGTAACCGTAGTTCAAGGCATTAATATTTCATGAGGCATAAACGGTTCCCCTTTAGGAAAAGTAAAAGCAGTTTTTCCTGTTTGTGAAATTTCCACATTGCCAAGAACAAGAAAGCTTTCGAAACACTATCTTCACTGCTCGCAGAGCTTCACTGCCTTATAGGGTCTGAATCCCCTGGATTCACGCTGGGGGCGGGCTGGGAATGCTGGCTTTTCCTCCTTCTGGGTGATTCTGGGAGGCCTGCAAATGATGTCATGGTACATTTTAGGCTACAATAACAGGAAATCATCAAGTGTTTACACTGGCAGACTGGGCTGTGATGTGATTTTCCTCCTCTTCCTCTCTGCCCCCCCCACCCACCTCGCCCCTGCCATTGACTTCCTTGAGATATCTGCTTCCTCTGGTTAAAATACTACAAGGTGGCAACACTGAAGGAGGAAAAAGGAAAGTGGGGGAGGGAGACAGAAAGGCATATTTTAAAAAAGGATGACTTCCCTCAAATCACTGACAGAGAGCACAGTCCTCCCCCCCTGGCCCTGCACATACTGAGTTAGTGCAGTGGCTCAGAAACACGTCAGGAACTGGACTGCTGAGGAACTGGAGGATGGACCGCTCCCAGCTGAGACACGAAAAAGAAACTCTCCCCTCCTAGCACAGATGAGTCACAGAAAAGATCTCCCTGGCAAAGTTTTCTTTGGATTTTCCTGCCGCACAGTCACATCTGAAAATATATGGCATGGGTTGATGGACTCCAAAGAGGAGAAGGCCACATTTTCAGGGCTTGGGTCAGAGTAAGGATGCAAGTGACTTTTACCCAGAGACTGTAGCACAATCTGTGGCAAACATCAGTTTTCAGTTTCAGTTTCAGAGGTGAGGGAGTGTGCTAGGGTTCAGGTGATGCTTGTACTAGTGATGCACAGTATGAATGCTAGACATTGTGTCCTTTCCAACCTATTAATACAAAGGCAAGAAGGAGGAAGATGTAAGGTGGTATCCAGAAGACAAGAGATCCCAATGAGGTAAAACAGACTAATTGGCTCCAGGGCAGTTCATGTTTCCATGAATAGAGAGAACCTGGCACTAGCTCAGTTTGTTAGAGCATGGTGCTAACAACATCCAGGCTGTGTGTTTGATCCCCAAAGGGCCATTCACTTAAGAGTTGGGCAAGATGATCCTTGTGGGTCCCTTCCAACTCAGAATATTCTGTGATGTACTTCCAGCTCATTGCTATTGCACTGGGTTAGCAGAGTGCACACAAGTAGCTCCAAATTGGAGGGACATTAGGGAGTACCTGGAAGGGGCTAACTCTAGAGCAGATATCAGCATTGCAGGAGCCTATGGAGGGTGGCTCATTTACAGCAGTGTGGAAGGAAGTCTGAGATGAGAAGGGCTGCAAATATTGAAGAAGTTTTCTGTAAATGAGAATGTGTAAAAGAAGCACACATCAGGGGTCTCAGTGCCCTGAGCTGAAGGACCATGACTGCAAGAATGATCAACTCCCAGTTGACCCTGAAATTGTGCAGGATCTGCTGCTCCAGATGGATCTCCACAAATCTAAGGAGCCTGATGGGATTCGACCAAGAATCCTCTAAGAGCTGCTGATGTTGTTGCAAAGCCTCTCTTGATGATTTTTGAGTGTCTTGGGAATTCAGAGACGTCCCAGACGATTGGAAGCTGGTGAACATTGTCCTGATTTTCAAGAAAGGCAAGAAGGAGGACCCTGGAGACTGCAGGCTGGCCAGTCTCACTTCAGTGCCCACAAAAATGATGGAAAACATTTTTCTGGGAGTTATTGAAAAACATCTAGAGGACAATACAGGCATCAGTCACAGCCAGCATGGCTTTATGAGGGGAAGTTTTGGTTGTCAAACATGTTTCCTTCTATGACAGAATAACTCACCTAGCTGGTCTAGGAAACACAACTGATGTAACCTTTTCAGACTTCAGCAAAGCTTTTGGGTACTGTCTCTCACAGTATCCTTCTGGATAAAATGTCCAGCATACAGCTGGATAACTGTGTTGTGAGATGGGTGAGCAGCTGGCACACAGGTTGGGCACAGTTAGAGTGAGTGGGATGGCATCAGGCTGGTGACCTCTCACTGGCCGGGTTTCAGAGTGCTCCACCCTTGGCTCGGTTCTCTTTAACATTAACAAGTTGGAAGCAGGACTTGAAGGAATACTAAGTAACCTTGCCAATGATACTAAATCGTTGAGTAGCTGTTGACTCCCTCCAAGGGAGGGAGGCCCTGCAGAGAGCCCTGGATAAATTAGAGAAGTGGGCAATCGCCAGCTGCGTGAAGTTTAACGAGGGCCAGATTCTGTACTGGGACAGGGCAACCCTGTGTATGTACAGACTGGAGAACAAGAGACTGGAGAGCAGTGCCACGGGAAAGGGACCCGGGGATCCTGGACAATGGCAAGTTGACTCTGGCCAGCCGTGTCCTGGGGGGCATCAGGCACAGCATGGCCAGCTGGGCGTGAGATGGATTGTCCTGCTCTGCTCTGCACAGGCACGGCCCCAGCCTGAATACTGTGTGCAGTTTGGGGCACCATAATATAAAAAAGACATTAATTTGTTGGAGAGGATCCAAAGGAGGACCACAGGATGGGAGGATCTGGAGGGGAAGCCTTATGAAGAGTGACAGAGGCCGCTTGATTTATTCAGCCCAAAGAAGATGAGATTGAGGGCAGACCTCATTGTGGTCTTCAGCATCTTCACCAGGGGAAGTGGAGGGGCAGGTACCAATCTCTTCACTCTTGTGACCAGTGACATGACATAAGGAAATGGCATGAAGCTGAGTTAGGGGAGGTGTAGGTTGGATATCACGAAAAAGCATTTCACTCAGAGGGTAGTTGAGCAATGGAACAGACTCCCCAGGGGAGTGGCCACAGCACCAAGGCTGACAGAATTCAAGAATGATTTGAACAATGCTCTCAGACACACAGTGGGATTCCTGGGGATGGTCCTATGCAGGGCCAGGAGTTAGGTTTAATGATCCTTCAAGGTCCATTCCAACTCAGCACAATCTGTGATTCTCTAAGTCTAGACAGGAACAAGGTGGGAAGGGAGAGAGTAGCAAATAATTTTATTTCTATTGTCTATTTTTCTCAATTTATGCAACATCAGCAACACTGACAGTTTAAATCATGCTGAGAAATCTCCCAAATGGAGATAAGCCTGAGACACTAAAGTAAAACTACTGGGATATGGAAAGTCTTTCTCAGACTACCATGGCTCTGTTCAGTGCATTTAGAAATTGCAGGTCTCCAGTTCATAAAGCTCAAGAACAGATAGACAGGAAATCTTTTAGAAAAAAATACAGCCAGAGGGACTCACACCCTGTATCTGTGATGCAACTGTAAAGTGCAATTTGTAGCAGTTAGCAGAAGGAACAGGAACCATGAAGATGTGATTTCACCACTCTAAATTACTCAAATAGTTATCTAGGGACAGTGACAAGCTGATACATTCTGCATTAAAGCGACGAGTGCTTTGGCTACATTATTATTACCAATGATGTCATTACCTGAGGCATCTAATCAGGGCTATGAGAGAAAGACAATCACAGAAAGGCTCACACATTTATTATCTTCCAGCATGAGTCTGCCCTGGTCCAGAATAAATAGAAAGCTTTTGTCCCAGCTAGGTAGCTTGGATCTTAAGCCCATTGAAATAGGTACTTCACTCCCAGACACACTCAAAGTGAAGCACAATCTCAAATGCTTTGCTGAATGAGGGGCTGAGGCTTTCCTCTGTTTAATAATCCCAGAGATATATTGTAATGGTTCACCCACTGGTTAAGTTGTGCAGACCAATTAGCTCATCTTCAGGAATCAGTATAAAGATGAAATCCTGTGCAAACCAATTATTATTATTAAACATACCTCCAAGGCATATATTAAATGTACCTCCAACATGAAAGGACAGAATTGCTCACTCTGTCACAAGCTTTTTAGCAGAGAAAAAGCAATGGCCTAAATCAACCACCTGATCTATGCTATGGAGCTATACTGGCTGCCAAGAACTCCATGAATAGATGTGGATATGATTATTAATATTGCTGACACAAAAGGCACAGAGGGTCAATTTTGTGCAAGGCTGGGGTGGGGAAAAGATATTCACTGCATGTTTTCCTCCCAAATAAATGATGGGATGGAGATTTGTTTCAAAGAAAGCCAAGTAGATTAAAATCAACCTCACTACATCATCCCTGTCTCCTTCTTAGACAGTGACAGAGGCGGCCTCACTGAGAATGACTCCTGCAGTCTGGCAGCCAGGATGGAGGGTGGCCACGATTAAGGCCTTTGGTGAGGATTCTGAGACTCACTCCTCACCAGTTTCCTCCAGAGCCCCTCTGCAGGCAGAGGCAGGCTGAAAGAAGGATACTCAGAACATTAGGTAGGAAAGATTTGGCCTTACAGCAATCAGCTGTTTTTCCAGGCACAATCTCAGGCTGAAAACAGATTTGTTCAACATGTGGTAGCATCAGAGTGGTTACAAGCTGCCTGGCCACAGCAAGGGGACAGACCCTCCCAAACACACACACACACTCCCATCGTTCAGTCATCAAGGATTGTCCTTGCCAACATTGTGAGATCAGAGTGAAAACCTGTTTGGACAACTACAATGACATCAAATCTAAATGTATCCAGAAGAGCAATGCTACGATTGCACAGAAACAGTAAAAGGCAGAAATATCTGGAAGGGGCACTACTTGCACCTCAGTGAGCAAACACTTGAAAGCATGACCATCTGAGAGCAGCATAAGTCTTGAGGGTGCTTGCTCTTGAGTCCTGAGGAACATCCAGATTTGGGAACTTTCATTCACGTCCAGCATATGACAAATGCATTTGCTTTCTGTGAGTCAGAGCCTGGGGCTCCACCAGGCCCTGCCTTCACCATCCCAAACTGAATTTCCCTGTGCTGCTGAGTCACACTGGCGGCTGACAGGCTGTGCAGATCGGCTCTGCAGATGCAGGCTGAAAGATTGTGTGAATGTGCTGCACCAAACTCTAACTTCTCCATACCCTGAGGGCCCAGGAAAGTCATTGCCTGCACTGCCACAAGTTTTCACCTGTCATGGTGCTGGCAGTATTCAGGGTGGGTAAGAATATGGATTATATGTCTGAAAGTGCCCTGAGTGTCAGTGGCCCCTCTCATCCATTCCATGGCCACAGTAACTCTGACAATACTATCCCTTCTGTGGGCAGTATCCACCTCTGTCATAGCCTTTGTGGGGGAAAACAGAAGCAGTGGATCAGGTCTGGCTCTTCCCATAATGAAACATTTGACTAAAAGATTTCTTGAAGGGATTTAAAGTTTTTTTGTTCCAGTCTGGGACAGGTTGTGTCTAATAGATAGATGCTATGAAGGTAACATGGCTAAAACCACTAGAAATCCCAGCCCACTGAATGTAGAAAACACCAAGAAAACAGAAGGGAGGGACAGGAGCACTGAACTTCTAATTGCTTTCAGGATGTCACTGGCTGGGAAGCAAGTAGGAGGTAATATTATTTAACAGTGATGAATGGCCACAGAGAGCAGTCCTCTACTTCAGTTCAAATCCTGCTCACCTCACAAGCTCTGCAGCTGTGCTGGAAGGCACAGGATCAAATTGCATCAGCAAATTTGGTGCCACTCTGTCGCAAAAGGGGTAGGGAGATGGAGCTGCAAATCAATTGCTTTATCTGGTTCTTTTTCTTAGGGTCAGGATTAAAAGTGCAAGAGACAGAATTCTTCTTCACACTTGGTTGTTTTATGATTTCTTATTTAAGTTACAGCTTACTTACTCTGAGTGCTTCTACATGTTAATAGAGTAAAAAAAGAGTATACAGTAATACCTTCTAGGTATTTTTAAGCTTAAACTGCTTAATTATGAAATACCAACTCATTTATTTTAAATTCTAACCTAATAACTCGTTACTTATGTCTTGCACTGAGGATTTTTCTAACCAATTACCCAAACTTACCCAAACTTGTGAAGAAGAAGAAGAAGACTACGCCCTAAACTTTCTATCATGTTATATATGTATATTATTATATCTTAAAACTTTAAATTCTAAATCTTTCACCCTGTGAGCTAACACGCTTTTATTCAACTACACACTCATAATCTCAGTGCTATCACCCAGTTTTGGAAGCCTTTTCCATGGCCTCAGGTCAAATGCAGCGTATCTTTGAGGATCATTCCTTGTCAGTACAGAAAGTCTGAGATTTTTTTGTGTCTAGGGTTCCAACAATTACCAACTATCATTGCCACTCCAACTTCTCAGGTGCTTTGTGCCTGAAATGTTTGCCGTGTTTTCTTCTTTCACTGTCGACAAAAATCAATTCATTATAATTGTGCTGGAATAGAGGGAAGCTGTCTCATGTTTCAAGAAAAATAGAGCAGCTTTAAAATGCTACTGTGAACAGAAAAATCATACATACAGACAAAACTTAATCAAAACTGAAATAAAAATACAACCTTAATGAAATTTTAAAATGTAAATGTATTGTATACTGAATTTTTTACTTCCTAAACAAAATAATCTTAGCACATCATCCTGACATATACACAACAGGATGTCAGGTATTGCATATCTCAAAAACTTCAGTTATTCCAGAATTAAACATACATAACAAGCTTATCCACTTAGAAAAGAAATATTCCTAATTTACATCTATGCCTCAAGAAAGTAAATTACATTGAAATGGTATTGAGTGGTGTAGATTATCGACAAAAATCTGAAAAAAAAAACCAAACAAAAACCAAACAAAAACAAAACAAACAAAAAAAAATAAACAAAAAACCCCATGTAGATATTCTGGGTAGTAGCCCAGTGACTTTGGTACATTAAAAGAACTGGTGAAGGGCCTTGAGGGGAACCTGGATGAGCAGAGCTGAGGTCACTTGGTCTGTTCAGCCTGGAGGAGGCTGAGGGGAAACCTCATCAATTTACAACTTGCTCATGAGGAGGAGGAGCAGGCACTGATCCCTTCCCTTTGCTGACCAGGGACAGGACCCAAGGGAATGGCCTGACATTGCGTTAGGGGAGGTTTAGGTTGGATATTAGAAAAAAGTTCTTCACCAAGAAGTGTGCTTGTCCCACCTTGAGTACTCTGTGCAGTTTTGGGCATGCAAGGGGGGCCAGGAGGAAGGGGAGAGGTCTGGAGGGGAAGCCTTGTGAGAAGCGGCTGAGGTCACTTGGTTTGTTCAGCCTGGACACCGAGGTCAGACCTCATTGTGTTCTTCAACATCTTCACCAGGGGAAGCGGAGGGGCAGGCACTGAGCTCTTCCCTCCCGTGACCAGGGACTCGAGGAAACGGCACAAAGCTGAGTGAGGGGAGGTCTAGGTTGGCTATTATGGAAAGACTTTTCAC
>VYXF01002091.1:0-30785 GCA_013397295.1 Polioptila caerulea | reverse complement strand
GCCGAAACCGCTGCGGACCGTGGTGGCGTGGAGGGGCCGGGCGGAGTGGGACCAGGTGATGGTGGGGCTGTACTGCGGGGACAGCCGGCTGCAGCAGGACGCGCTGGACCGCGTCTCGGCATGGAAGAGCCGGTACGGGCCGCGGGCGGGGAGCGCGATGCGGCTCTCGGGGCCCCTCTCTCTGTGCCCGGAGCGGCCCTCGGGGCCCCTCTCTCTGTGCCCGGAGCGGCCCTCGGGGCCCGTGTCCCCGGAGCGGCTCTCGGGGCCCCTCTCTCTGTGCCCGGAGCGGCCGCTCTGAGCTCTCCGCCCCGCTGCGCCCGGCGCTCGCTGCCCTGTGCCCGGGGGCCGCCGAGGTCCGAGCGCGGCTCCCACCGGGGCTGTGGGCAGGCCCGCCGGGCAGGCGGCCCCGTCTTGCAGGGCTCCTTCTTCGTTGCGGGACGCTCCGGGTACGGAGCTTGTGCCAAGATCTCGGTGGCCCCGTGGGAGCCGGGGAGGCAGAAGCCCTGCATGCCCGCGGCTTCACGGGCTGATTCCTCACGGGCTGTGTGCATATCCAAGGCCCCAGAATTGCCTCTGCTGCGTCCGTACACGGTACCCGCCTGGGTAAAGCATTTTGAGTATGTGCCTAATGTATCAGCAAGTACTCATTTAACGTGTGCTTAGGAGTAACCATGTAACCACTCTGTTCCAATAGAAACCTTTTGGAAAGAGCCTTTGATGCTGTCCCAGAATACCATTTCTTAAGCTGTTATGTACCACAGAGCACAAAATGTAGTGGGAAAGTTGCCCTTTTTACAGGGTGAGTGTATTTGTGTGAGTCTGCTCACCTGGTTTTCCTTTGCCTCCAGGTATGGTCCAAAAATGCCTCTTGCAGTGGACTCCACGGCAGAACTGATTCGCTGTAAGGTCCTCGATTCATCGGGCAGATTGAAGTCAAATGAGCTCATCCTCTCTTATGGGCTGGCCCTTGTAAGGTAAGGGCTCTCAAGGCCCTTGTGCTTTGAGAGAGAAAGACCTGGACAGTTGTCATTATTGCACTGTCTGAGTTCACTTTGCATCTCTGGGACCACAGGGTTGTGCAGCACATGGGGAGTTTGTCTCTGGAGTTCCAAGTTTCTCTGCACTCCCAAGTCATTTACCTTTTCTGTAACCTGCCTGCAGATTTGTCAACTTGATCACGGAAAGGAAGCAGAAGATTGTCAGCATTCCTCTGAGACAGTTAGCCAGAGAGGTAACTATTTAATAAGAGTTGCTTGATAATTTACATCTATACAGAAGGCATATGCGTTGGTTATTAACAACACTGAGTGGATGAAATTGTGTGTGTTTGTGTCATTCTTTTGTAACAAAATAACAGATATAGATACTTGTTTATTCCAGCTGCAAAGTTTTGAATGGGTTTATTGCAACTGGATCTAAATCTTTGTTATTTGAAGTCACAATAAGAGTAACAGAGGCTGATGATCATAAAGGGGTTTTGATTCATGTGATCAAAGTTTTGATTTACATGTGTAGTCCCACTTTAGATACTGTCACACGTTTTTCTTTCTTAGCTACTGAGATAGGAAAAAGCTAAATCCATTTATAAATCCTAGTCTTTGACAAGCAAGGCTATACATAAAAAACACATTCACAAGTATTTTCATCTCATGTCTCTTTCTTCAGGTGAGCTTTTCCACTTGTGTGTGGAGGGGAAAAGTTCAAGCTGTCATTGTAGTAGCAGGACCAGCTTGAGTCCTTTTAGTGCCAGCTGCACTGAACATCATACCTGGGACTGAACAAGTTTTGACAATGATGGGCAGACACTATTTGAGGCTCTTCTGTATATGTTTGGGCCCCTGTGTGAGAATGATGAATTGATTTTTTTTTTTCCTCTTTTTTTGAGAAAAGTTCTGCTTCTCACTTTTTAAATCTGATCAAGCTTGAAAGCAAAGGTCTTGCATAGTTAAAGGTAGTTGTCCTCAGGAAAGTTGCAAAAACTGCATGCAAATTACTGTGTCAATGTCAGTATTATCAATATTATTTGTATGTTTGATACATAGTTATCCAGAATGTCTCATCCTGTTAAATGTAGTTTAACTGCTTCTCAGAATGATTAAACTACATGCAACACCTCTGTCTAAAAAGAAATCTCTTGTTGCACTTAACACTGAAGAACTCAAACTGCAAAATGCAAGTTTGTACAGCTCCTAGGCCACAGCAGGAGTGGAATCAGAGAGCTGGGGGCTCTTGTTCCACTCTCAAAGTGGGAAGCAGGGGAACTTCAGTGCAGGAGTGGCCAGGAAGGTGCTGTTCCCAGCTGGCAGAGGCTCCCTGCAGCTTTGCAGGGCTGATGCAGTGGGAGCAGAGGGACCATGTGTTGCTGTTGTTGCAGGTGGACATCCCCGTGTGGGTTGTGGACCTCCGCCACGAGCTGACGCACGGCAAGCTGCCACGGCTGGCCCTGTGCCGCAAGGGTGAGTGCCTCCAGGGGCTGGCACTGGGAGGGCTGGGCTGGCACCTGGGGGTGCAGTGCCAGTGCTGAGGGGAGCACCCTTGCCTCCCTTTTTGGTTGCTGCAGGACAGGCAGCGTGCTTGTCCTGGCAGGGAGAGGAGCTGTGATATCAGACGCTGAGAGGATTTGCCACTGCCCTGTCAGGATAGCTGAGCTGTGTCCTGTGCCTCCAGGTTGTGGTTCCCCACAGGGCAGACTCAGAGGCTTTATCCTATCTGTGGAAAAATTACTCAAAACAACAGCTGGTTGCAACAGTTTGGTGCTTTTGCTTTTTTACAGCACAGGAAGTTTGTCTTGGGCAAATAGGTCAAAGCTTTTCCTGGTGGTTTAGTGATACCTAAGACTCTTTAAAAATTCCATTTAGGGAGAAGTGTGGATACTGCAAGCATGAGTGAATGACCAGCTCATAGCATTTGAAGAGATTCCTAGGAATTTTGTGTTAAGGCTTGAGAATTCAGTTAAATAATCTTCAGCATGGTTCTTAGATTGAACTGGGAAAATGCTGATGGGAGTAAAGGTGTTTTCTTTCCATTTTATCTACTGTATGCATAGTGCAGTCCCTGCACAAAGAAAATTATGTTGTTATTGTAGATGCTGTGTTGACCATGATGATACTAAAGTACTGACTTATTTTCTCATCAGAATGCCACTGCAGGGACCTAGCTGCTGCTTAAATTTGACCTAGCTTGAGCAAGGTGCAGTGCCATAACAGTGTCCAATCTTTTTTTTTTTCACCAAAAAATGATGGGTAGTTACCATGCCTGTGATACTGGATTGAGGGTTTGTTGGGGTTTTTTCCCTGGTTTCTTTCTGGAGGTTGGTTTTGGTTTGGTTTTTGGAGTTTTTGTTTGTTTGTTTGTTTGGGTTTTTTTTACTTGTTCACATTTTCATTAATGGAGTTCTTTGTGTTTTCAGGGTTCATAACTGGTAAATAGGTTACATTTGCATAATACAAGTTAGCAATTTGCCACCTAGTATTTTTTGCTGTAACAAAGAAATCCTCCCTGAGAAATGAATGTTTTCTGTTCTCCATCAGGTTGTGACGTTGTGCTGGAGTGGCTGCGAAAGGTCTATTGGAACCGTCAGCTGGGCAATAACTTGTGTGAGGAAGATGAGGATGAGGAAGAAGAGCAGGGAGAGATGGAAGCAAATGCAGGGTTGGGCAGTGATGCCTGGGAAGCTCAAACCCCACAGCATGAGGCCTGTCAGAAACACAAGGAATTCCATGGTAGGTTCTCCTAGAACAACAGCAGATACAAGGACTAGGTGTGCTGGAGAAAGCAGATTAAATGTATCATCTTCTAGCATAAATAGATACCTTCAGCTCAGGTTTTGGGATTCCTCTTTGGGTCTTGGTGGATTCCTGGGGTTGACTGACTAGCAAGGTGATATTTCTCTAAAGTTTCAGCACTTTGGTTTGTGAATAGCTGTAGCACTGTTGCAATTGATGCAGAATGCAAGTGTAAGGAATACAAATGTGCATCAGATCATAAACTGCATATGGGAACAATTTCTTCCTACCTTGTTTTATTTATGAATTTGTTATTGAGCTGTCTGGGTTAATCCTACTTACCTGCCTTTGGCTACTGTTAGTGATAAAATATGGAAATTGTGGTTCAACCCCACCTGAGAAAATTTATTTTGCTGTAAAAGTCTGGGAATTTTGAGGGCCTTCAGTGTGAACATCTGGACATGAAGAATTGCTGGCTTCCTTTGACCAATGCCTTCCTTGAATGTAAATTTGGCAAAACTAAGCAGTTTCCTTAGATATAAAATTCCTTTACATGGTTGATCTTCTGCTTAAATGATATATTTATGTTTATTTCTAGAAAAAGTCAGAGATGTTCTGATATCCTACAAGAATGAGCAATTCCGGGTAAGTGCTCTCTGATGATCAGCACTTCTGTTAATTCTCTTTTCTTTCTTGGGCAATGTTTTCTCCTCCTTGTTGCCTTAGCTAGGTCCTTGCTCAGATGTGTCTGCTGCTGTTGTCATACATGGCTTGCCAAAGGAAATCTTCACTAGAGAGAACAAGCAGTTTGAGCTGTGACAGTTCCTAATGTGGGCACTTAGTTCAGGTTTATGAAGGAGATCTGTAGTTATTGGAGATTCCAAGAAAGGGGAACATGAGTGAACTTTTTCAGATGCTGGTGATGAAGTACACGTGGCATGTGCATCTTCTTGTAGCAATAATGTCTTTGTGTTTGCCAGGGGAATGTATTTTCTGCTAATATTTGAATTTTTCCTTCACTCAGATTATGCAGGCTATGCCATCTCTTTCAAAGTCTCGAGAATTGTGGTCTGATTCCTCTTCAGAACTGGACTGGATTTTGGCTCAGATCAAAGACCTGATGCAGGAAGACAGGTATGTCTCTGATAAAGACCTGAGGTGAAAGGCACAGAGCTGAACTGGGCTGTAGACCCATTGAATTGCCTTTTCATAGTGTCCTGTAGCTGATCATGGAGAAAGCAATTAACTGATTTCCTCAACACCTTTGAGGACTGAGTTGTTGATCTGTGCTAATGAGCAATGTTCCTTGTGCCAGATGCTCTCCAGGGTGTTGTCCCAGACTTAGTGATGCTGGCCCCAAGGCATGCAGCATCTTCAGTGCCTTCAAAAGCTCCCAAGAAGCCTGTAGAGATCTTGATTTCACAGTAACCTGTAGAATTCTTAAAAATTGCAGGGCAGTACTTGGCATTTTCTGTATTTTATATCTTTCTATTACTACAGAGCCTCTAGGACCTAATGTGTTGAGACTTCCTTATTACCATAGAAATTTGCATGGAGATCTTGACCCACTCTGAGAAATCTAATTGGTGCAGAGAGGAGAGAATATCATGTTACAGATAAGAGCTATAACTCCTGATGATTTGAATATAAATATATATGCCATACAAGAACAATACCAGGTCTCTTGTTGGAACAAAAAATTCTCCATTCCCTCCTCACAGTTCCAGGTATTTGACAGGCAAACTTGTTTCAGAGCTGGTGCAAGTGGTGTTTTGATACATGAAGGAGGAAGTGGCAGTAATAAGTCTTTCTGCTCTAGGGTAACAGTGGCTGAAGCTCTGCTCAGTGATGGCTTTCTCATCCCAAAGATGGATTGTCTGAAGATGCTAAATATCAAGTATGAAGGTGAGTGTTTTATGCATCACCCAAGTAGAAAATGCATAGCCAGTGTTACGAACAAGTCTGTTCTTTTTTTCTCATTGTATCGAAATCTGTAATTGGCTGCATATTTTTTGTGTATCTGGGTCCTTAAACATCTTTTGCCCTGTTCTCCAGAACCCCTTATGGCCATGCTTAGCTGTTGCTTTTGCATAAACCTCTTGGGATGGAAGGGTAGCTCTTCAGCACTGAGTATCAAGCCAAAGCATCTTTCAAAGCTTGCATCTCTACCCTTTTCTGCAATAATTGCTGATTTCAGGAACTAGTTCCCACTAGATTTTGTTCTACACTGAAGATTTGAAGCAAATCAAAATGGATGGGGCTTTCTGAGCCTCATTCACCAGCTGCATCTTAGTTCCAAGCTGCTGTCCATATGTGTGGAGCTGCATTTATTGTTTGCAAGAGAACTAGGCACCTAGAGGGAATGAAAATAAATAAATTCCCTATTTCACAGACAAATAACTTTCCAAGAAAGATTCTCAAATTTCCATGACAGTATAGACAGTATATAACAGTAGAAAAATTTTAAAGCCCTTTGATTTTATGTTGCTTTGCTCAATGAACCTTCTCTTTGCAGAATATTTTTTAGCTAGAATAGCTCTTAATTATGTGTGAAATAAGCTGAAGCTGGAAAGGGATTAGCAAAACAGAGAGATCTTCCTGTGTTAGTGATTTCCTTGTGCTCCTTATCAAATTGCTACTTACTTTACTTGCCTAGCATAAGAAAAATAATAGTTTCAGGTTCAGTGAGGACCTGAGGAAATATCCTGGAATCAGTGATCTGAGAACAAACCTCTTTACTTTGGAGCAAGTGTCTCACCTGTATTTCATTAAAAAATTGCAAAGCACCAATTTCTGGCTTCTCTGATTAATTTTTTTCTTCTTATTGCAGCAAATAAAGAGGTATGGCAATTCAAAATTCCCCCAGCATTTTACTGCTTTTGGCAGCCTTTGCTGTCAAGCCTCCTTGCACGAAGTTTTACACAGATCCTAATAGAGAAAATGTTTATAGAGTTGAAGGAATGTTCTGACTCTTCAGAACTCCGGCCTCAGTTCTTGATCAGCTGGATTTCTGAGTTGCTGACTGGCATTGCCAAAGTAAATGCTGGTGAGTCTGGAATTTCTGTGTTTCAAAAAGCATAAGAGTTTCTTCTGTACTAGTGTAAAACTGTACTAGTAAAGTGGTGGGGCCTTTATACATAAAGTGCAGTAGCCTAATTAGTACATTTTGTCATGTACATTTTATTGTTGCATTTCTTAGACTTTTCAGCCTGCAGCTTGTGCATGTCATGTATTTCTTAGCAAAAAATTGGAATTGTTGATAAGTTTGCTGCAGCCTCCTCAAGACAGGCAAATCTCTCACAGGAAGGATCAGGCCCTTAGGTGCCAATTTGTCCAGGTATCAATACTTGTAGGAAATAACACCCTTATATGCTATTTGCTACTGTTATGGATAGTGTGTTATGTCATCCCTGTCCCCAGTTCTCCCTTAATAGGAGCCTGCCTTTATAAGATACTAAATAGTGTTGCTGTCCTTTATTGATCCTATCACAGGATTTTTATGCCTTCTAAACTTACACACAAGTAATAAGTAATATTTTGTTTTCAGTTCCTGACTCTTTAGAACTGGTAAAGTTTTCAGACTATGTTTCATTCCAGAGATGGGCACTGAAGGGCCTTAATTATCCAGTGTCACAGGTTTCTGCTAACAGGATTTTTATACTGTGACATTGTGCATCCTTGCAGAGGCCTGCACCCCTTAATTTTGGTGCCTCTTCTGTCCTCTCCTGGTCTGGCCCAGACTGCACAAAGATTTTGTCCATGCCTTGCCAGGTCCTTTATAACAACCTGGGTGTATTTGGGCTGTACATCTGGTCATGCACTTGGGTTAAAATGACAGCTTGTTTGAGGATGTGTTCTAGTAAAAAATGCAGAGGGATGAGGGGTATGTTTTTGATGAGTTTTGAGCACCCTGTTGTTTTCATTATCTTCTTTGAAGGGAAGAAACGACAGCAGTGTAACAAGCAGGTGTCTGTGAAGGAGCTGTTCCTTCGTAAAGTTCCTTTGCAGTGGCTAAGACTGACTGACAGCTGCTTGCAAGCTCCCTGCTGGGCCACCCCACATCTTCTTCAGATGTAAGTTTGATGCTGTGACCTAGAAAAGGAGCAGCAAACAGTGCTCTGTAACTCCTTTGGTTCCTAGTGAGGTGCTGAGCTGTAGCTGCATTCCCTTGCCTGTCTTTGCATCTCGTAGAAATTGTGACAGGTGCCTGTAAAGCCATGCTTGCTGCTATTCATCTCCCCATTGATTACACATAAAGAGAAGGAGGAAAAGAATTTTAAAGGATTGCACCTTCAGAATGAAAGCAGAGGTTATCTGGGGAGTTATTTAAAGAAGCAACCTGTTCAGAAGCAAAGTGACTTGGTAGAGACATGATCTTATTCATGTGATAGGAATTTACCACAGGTCCTGTCTCCTATACATGAAGAAAACAGCAAAGCAATTCACTTAGAAGTATCCCAAGTCCTTAATTTAATCACAAAGATGGAGTATTCCAGCATCCACTGACCAGGGAATAATCAGATTTTGCCTGTTAGGTGAGCTATGTGAGCCACCTGTCCTGGAGGAAACAAATACTTACAAGCAAAAAAGACTCCAGGTTTATCAACCCTTGTCAGACTTTTCCATTGCCCTTTTTCCTTTCTAGGATCCTCACAATCATGAGACCTCGCTTGCCTCGTAATTCTCGGAAGAACCTTCTCTACCTGGCTTCCATTTACACAGAAGGAGGTGCCCCTTTGTCCAGTCCAGGCCTCTCTTCAGATGGCAGTGAACAACCAATTTATACTCTGGAGAGCTTGCAGTGGAGAGCCAGGCAAGAAAATCAGGTTAAAAATCAAGGGCAGACTGCAAGGAAACAAGAAGATGTGCCAGAGATAGACAATGGTGTAGAGGAGATGGAAGAGGAGGAAGAAGAGATGGTGACTGAAACAAATCCTTTGGAAGGACTTGCTCATCCTGGTACCATGGTGGCTATTGCTGAGAAAAGGGCAGCACTGCAAGGCTCTGCCTGGCAGATCACTGCAGGTAAACAGTGATCCAAGCCAGTCTTCATCACTGACAAATGTTAATTGAAATGCAAAGACATCTCAGCCCTTTGGGCCTGGCCACAATTAAATTGTGCTTCAAAGCCATCTAAATGCCAAATTACTGAAAAATGTGGGGTTTCCAGTGTTTTGTTTATGTTCAGGAGTCATTTCACTTAAGCTCATAAAATACTGTGAGTGTGTTTTCCAGGAGCCTGCTATTACTGCCTTAGTTTTTTTTTATTAGGCTTTTCCAAACTGTTTAGAATTTCAGTGTATCCAGCTGATGGGGCAGCATATCTGCCAGTTGTGAATGGTGAAAAAAATATGAATGTTTCTTGAACTTGTGTTTGTCAGACTGGGGGGTATTTCAAAGCACAGTTTGTCTGTGAACTTAAGTTCCATGCTCTGGGAAAATGGTTGTTATGACATGGTGGCAAACAAAAGAAAGGAGTTTTTAGAAGGAATAAGCAGCATATCCAGTGTTTTGTTAGCTTTGTTACAGTAGCTGTACTTTCTCATTGGGGTTGGAGGTCTCTGTAGCTGAAAATTTTGGATGAGTCATGGAGGGACTCAGACACAGGAGGAAGAAATTGGTGGAGAGGAGTTGGAGTCAAAATGACATTTAAAGGAGAAAAAAAGCAGCCATTAGAAGACTGAACTCTTGTACTCCATTCACTGGGAAATTTTCTCAAGTGAAAAAAGAAAATAGAGAGACATCTTAGATGTGCTGTTGTGAACAGCTTGTTAGAACTGGATATCTTGAGAACAGAAGCAAAATTGTCCTCTGCTTCAGTGACATTGGTCCAGGTCATTGCTGAATGGCTGAGTTGCAGGAGGCAGTGTTTGTGGACTTGGGGAGGGTGATCTTGTGTTTTGAAAATCTCTTTGGGAAACTCAGACTTGTTTTTTACTGCTTTTATCCAGATGAAGTACGATGGAAAGATTTTCCTCTTGGGAAACTCCCAGGCCAGACAGATGACCCTGATGGTCTCATGTTGGATAATTATTCCATGATGTCCCTGCTTGATCAGCCAGTGAGGGATGAGTGGAAGTCTCTCAATACAAAGTGAGTAATGGTGTGGGTGGGACTTTGCCCCTGAACCATGAAATGCATTTCTCTCCCTGTGCCTTTTACTATACCATGTGAAAATTAGGGCTGAGATTTCCTTTTTATTTCTATTTAAATAGTTACCCAAATATCTACTATTGTCTCTAAACCTGACCCTAATGGTATCCTTTGAGGATGCCATCTTCTAACATTGCTATATTCACTCCTCCTGCTCTTTTTTAAAAGAAATCATTCCAAGGATTATGAAGTACTGCTGTTTAGCAGGCATCAGCACAGCCTCAGCAGGCTTGAAAATTGAACTTTCTATTCTCTGGGCCTTTGATCTTCAATATGTTGGCAGTGTCCAGTGACCTTTTAGAGCTGTAGCTTGTAATTGACAGCTGACCTCAGTAAAGAAACACAGATTGTCCTGGAAATTACAGGGGCATTCTAAAAAGCTTTAGTCAGATCACCTTTGTTACTAAATGAAGCTTATCCAGTTACAGCATCCCATTGGAGGTGTTTTAATAGGGTCATTATTTCACACTTTGAAGTCATAGGAATTTGAGTGCTCTGAGCTGTCCAATCTGTTTCATCACATACATAAAACCAGTCTCCTTCTTTAATCCAAGGAATGCTTCAGAATATAAATAAATCATGGTTATTTTCCTTAACACTCGACTGAACAACATTCTAATCACAGATTCTTTTCTGTGCTTGGTGGGCCCAATCCAGTAGCAATGTGAAGAGCTGAGAAAACCCCAGCAGCCTGGGGTATTTCACTGAGAAGAAATCTTGCACATGTTCATGTTTTCACATACTCAGAGTTGTGTTCACATTCCAAGCTTCCAGTTTCAAATCTGAGAAGGGCTTCCACTTTTCTCCATCCTCTTGGTCATCCTCCCTGCCATCAAATTATTGACCTTCCCTTATCAGAACATCCTTTTCCTTTGGAGAAAGATGCCCTAGACTGCATTTTGAAATATGATTTAATCCTGGTGAGGACTGATAGTGTATTAATTGCAGGCTAAAAAGCTACAAGCCAGATTCATAAATTTCAGGCTGTTTTTTGAACAGTGTAATGTGTCATGCAGCTCATATTACTAGAAAATACTCGTGTAGAAGATGAGAAAGCACATAGCAGGCCAAAAGTAACACATGTTTCTGCATCTCTTTGTGTGGGGAAAGGGGCAGACAGTTTGTTCCACTCAGATTACAGCCTGGCAGGATGCCAAGGGAAAAAACCTCTTAGCAAGAAACATGAGGAAAACCTGTTGCTACCACAAATAGAAAGGAGCAGAACCTAATTTATTCCTGTAGCTGTGCCTGGAGACAATCCAGGTCTCATCAGGAGTGCTGCAATGGCAGCTTGTTCATTATTCTTATTTCCCTTGCATAGCAGCTTCTCCATTTGGCAAAGGACCTGTGGTATTACAAAGGTGGTCTGACTTCCCCAAGGCAGAAGGGAGAAGATGTTCTTGAGTGCTTACATTTCCTTCTGTGTAGAAACCTTGTCCTTTGTCTCGTAGCTGTGTGGGTTTTTTGCTTCCCCCATCAAAGGTGTTTGTATGGCCTGTTTCAGAAGGGGTGTTTGCTATTTACTTTTTTGGTTCTCTGTCTGCAGAGAGCTGTTCTACCAGGCTCATGAATGGAGGTACTAAAGGATGGTATGAGAGATTGTGAAAACTTGATGTTTTACTTTGAAAATATCTGTAAGGTGCTTGGAAAAAGTATCTGCAGCAATGGGACACACCCTTTCTGAAAGCAATGCCCTTCTTTGTCTTCTGCAATTCCTTCCTCCCAAAAGATGGTGTTCATTTTTTGGTGGGTTTTCTGGTGTGTGCTGTGCATGTGCTTTGTCAAAGTTCATGTTTAGTGTTGCTGAGGCAATCTCTGAAGCTCTGAATAGCTGCTGTCATCCTCAGGCAGATGTTTTGGGGTTTGTGATAAGCATATGTGCTTTTTATTGGCTCCCAGTGTCAGTTCTACCTGACAGCTGGAGCAAATGTGTCAAATCATGACCACTTGGAGAGTTTTCTGAGGGTGGAGTTGCTGACATGCTGTTGCTTTGGGGGTTGCATCCTTGAATGTCTCTGTAAGCCCCATGATTCCTCCCAAGGCCATAGAAATGGGGTAGTACTGTAAGATTTGGAACTTGGGACAGACTGTTCTCATGTCAATAGCTTGCTGTGTTAGCATTTCAGCTGAGCTTGGATTCCTAGCTGCAAAGGACAGGTGAAGGTTCAGATGAGAATTGTTCTCTGGTTATTTTTGCAGTCATTTCTCCCTCACCTTTGTTAGTACCTGTTCACCTTTCTTTTGGTTTGTGCCTTGTACCTTTCATGTTTCAGGACTGTCGCCTCTCTTGAACAAACTGATTAAAAATGAAGAACATTTCAGCAGATAAATGTTTCAGAGCTAAAAATGAGAAATGTTTTGGAAATAAAGTGCTATCAAAATTACTTCTGTGATGTGACCCACTGCTAATGTGCTTTATTCTCTTCCTCACAGCTCTGCAGAATTGAATATTCCCATGACAGGAGGATTGTTATGGACCCAAAATGACTTCCATAAAATAAAAAGTGGCCTTCAACTTTTCTGAGACAGCAGATGAGAGCTCTGTGACTTTTAGTATTGCACAAATGGCATGGAGGATCCAGTAATGGTGGTGGGAAAACAGTCACTCCAGGAAAAGTTGTTGTTGCTGTGATTTATTGATTTTTACCATGTAAAATCAATGTTTTATAAAGGTGTTGTGTTTTAAATTGCATGTACAGTAACCAGTGTCTTGCTTAACCAGTTGAAGTTTGCCAAATACAGTTAGGAGTACTTTGGAATCCCTCCATATTCCTTAACTTTTTCATAAATAAATGCAACTGACTGAAGGCAAACCTTGCTGCTGGATGCTGTTTCTCAGTTTTCACTCTGGAAAGTGAAAGTGTCCTCTGGCCCTCATGGGCAGGACAATTGAGCCCTTCTTATTTCAGTGATGCTGAGCTTGTCCTGGGGGAGTGATTGTGCCAGGGTTAAGATTGTGCTACAGTTTTTAACTGTCTATGATTTCACACGAAGCTTCAGGGATCAGTCCTGGCTAGAGCATGGCTGGGTGCACTGGGATACATAAATACCTTTGAAATGTTTTTGTCACGATGCTTTTTCAAGTGACAGTCTTGAAACCACTACTGTCTCTTTTTGACTGAAGTGTTTTGCTTCATGTTACTTCTGTTCATGATTTTGCTGATATTCATAACCAATGCTGTGCTGTTTGCTGAGAGCTGGCAGCATTACTGCAGCAATGGACTGAAAAAGTGCCTTGCTGGAACATTGCTGAGATAGTTTTCCAGATAGTTTTTCCTAAATTCAGTTTTCTTTACCTGTATTACAAGTTCTTGGAACTTAAGAGGCTTCTGCAGTCAAAACCCCCAGGAGTGTAAGTGTATATTCATTGCAGGACTCCTTAGTAAGAATTTGTTAGAGTGCATCTGCTAGAGGGGCAAACAGAGACTTTCTCTGAGCCCAGCTGGTAATTTTCAGGTTTTACAAACGAAACAGAAGGAATAACAAGTCAGTAGGGATACAAAAGGGGACACAGCTTTAGCAGCACATTGCACTGGGATGAAATGCATGTTTAGAACAGCAGCTTCATGGATGCTTTGGACTGGCTCTCAAGTAAAGGCTTAGCTACATGTCCAGAATGTAAATATTATTTCTTTATTTTTTCTTCTGTAGTTTTTCATTATCCTGCTCCATTGCAGTTGCTTGTTACCCCACATCCAAAAATGGAAGCTACATTGCATATTTCCTTCTGTAAAAGCAAGCAGTGCCCATGCAAAAGGAAATAAACTTTCTGTTATGAGGGATTTTTCATGGGAGCCCTCCCCCTTTCAAATATTTTTAGAAATACTTCATTTGCCCAGTAGTTAATTAGGCTTATTTAGGAAATTCTGAGTGAAAGGGATTTATTCTTTTATTACTTCTTTTAGCTGAGTATGAAATTACTTAAATTACTGTATTTTGTATGGCAAACAAGCATAACATTCCAACAGGGATGTGTGGTGCTGGCACATGCTGTACCATCTGTAACTCTTTTTCCTCCTTGGAGGAAGTGCACTTGGTAAAATCATGTGCTGCTGCTCTTACAATACCTTGATCAGCTGTAGTTACTGCCCTGTGTTTTTGCCATTACCCCACCTACAGAATCTGGGTGTTTTTCAGTCAATCAGCTGAAAAAACCACCAAGAAATAACTTGGACAGACTGCAACAGTTGTTTTGGGCAAAAAGGCTTTTTAGGTTACTGAAGAGGGCTGAAAAATAAAAAGCTAGAAACAAATAATCCAATGGCTCTCAGTTTTATTAAATAAGCAAAATTTTTTATATATATATAAACTATAACATATTTCATATTATTAAATAATTGTGCAAAACATTTACATGGAGCAGGAGGGGAACAGGTGATAGCCTATACTTCTTTTAGATTCTTGCAATTCTTTTAACACATTTACAAACTTTAAATACAGACCAGAATCAGCAATATTGTATAATGACTCTTCAAAGGCTAACCAAACACTGGCATAAGAATAATTTATGTGATGGTGCAATTGTAATTTTCCAGTTGAAATATTGCAGGAAATACAGGTAATGAGGGCTCTGTCACACAAACAAGCAGCAGGTCCATCAGAGGAGTGTGAAAGCTGAATGCTCACCATGTGTGACAGATCTACAGGTCTGACTGTTCTGAGTCCTGCAGTACCAATGTTCCAGGTAAACTTCTGGCAAGGTCAAGGAATATTCCAGCTTTGGAACAAAGTTCCACAGAAATGATCCCTGTTCCTTCCCCTTAGTGTGGAGTTTTGAAAATAACAATAATTGAATGTTCCTGTTTGTGGGTTGATATAGATCAGGTATGCATACATGTCACCAAGTATTTTTAAGTTTAATATTTGAACAAAATGCATAATTTGAGACAAAGTGGCATCAGAAGTATGTAGGGGGAAACTCACCTACTTAGATGGTTTTGGTTTTGTTTGGTTTTTTTCAATGAAGCTCCTTCTACTTGTTCTAAGCAACCATACTCCACACCTATTTTTAACTCCACAGCTAAAGCATTTTTACAAAAGCTAAACAGACTCATGCTAGTAAATAAATTACATGCTGCAGCAACTAGAGCAGTGCCCACTTACCACTACAGAGATTTAAGAATACCACATACTGGTTTAACATCCATTTTCACTCATTTTGTCATTAAGACTTACATTATATTTGGGTTAACCAAAAAAACCCAAAGAGATTTATAAAATTTTACAACAATTAAACAGTCATGTTTAATTCTACAAATGAATAAAGCCAACTACTGCAGCTCAATATGACAACAACAGGACTAACAGCAGTGAAATCATGTACAATTTACTATATTACTGACATGTAGTTTGTACAAAAAACATGAAATAATTTAGACTGACATCCCATAAAGCTTTTGGATTCATGAATTTAAAGTTACACACTTTTAAGTGACAAATTAAGTGAAAGTAATACAGCTGAAGATGAAAGATAAGTAAATCAGAACTCCCAGAGAATGCTCTGGCCCCATAAAGCACTAAAATCTACTGCTCAACTCTTACCAACTGCAGTAGTCCATGATTTTACCTTCACACTTCTTTCCCCCCTTATCTAGAATTGTTTTCTCATGGATTTTATTAAAATATAGTTTCTAGAACTGTTCTTTTACAGTTTTAAAAACATTTAAATACCATGCTCTAAAAAAGAGCATTTATACAAAGTCTCATATTTACAATATAGACAGTTATGATCAGGTGTTAATAATAGCAACTCTTCCATGTAAGAAGAAATCCAAGCTTATGCGCTAAAGGTTAATGCACGTGTCAGTGTTTGGAACTGTCTTGTAAACATATCTGAAAACAGGTGTGGATGACTAAATTATCACTTAAAGTAGTTGATCAGGAAAGACTACATCACATAGAAAAGTTTCATTACCTCTAAGGAGGACTAAACAAGCACAAAATTTGCAGGTTATTTCCACAAGGCCGCCCTGCCCGCTCTGGAACAGTGCACAAGGTGCCAACAGCTTCTCAGGAGACAATCTGCCTTTGAAGTGCCTTAGGGAAATAGTGTGCTGGGCTTGTATTCACAGCATTCCTGTTGTTCCAAAAGGAATTCTTCCATCAGTAAAACAAAGGTTAGTGAAAATTAAAATGACTGGACAAATCCAACAAAAATGGATATCTCCATAAGCCACCCAGCACTTCACACAGAAATCTCTGTTGAGTTTTCCACATTAGAAAACATCAAAATCACCAACTAACCCTCTCTTAAAATAGCTTATCTTTATAAATGGAGAAAAACGGAACAAACATTTTTCTGCATACAAATATTTAATTCCATGCAAGATGGAAAACATGAGTGCACAATAAACTTCATCTCATACCTAAATAATTTATAAATTAATTGGTTAGAATAAAATAGGGTCTATAGCAATTACTGTTACATTTTAAACACATGCAGATGAGTTAACAGCAACATTTTTACATAAAGTTTAGTGCAAGAATGTATCTGCTTAATAAATAGACTGAAGATACCTATGTAATGCTTTGAGGTGTACACACAGTATTTGTGCACATAATAACCTGGTTCTGAAAAGTTGTCCCTGTTTGTCTATAAACTACAAGTGCCCATTTTAAATAAAAAAAATCCATAATTACTCATGGGCTACTTCCCTGTGACACATGGTGTCACAAACATTGTGGTGAAAATGTAATACTGAAGTTAATCTAGAGATTATTTTTTTTTTTATACACAGTTTTTATACAATCAAGAAAAAGAGATACAATTTGTATCAACAAACAAAAGGTCATTTCTGGTTATTTGAGGCATTGCTCTCAGCTGCTTATACCATGCAAGAGAAGAGAATAAGAATTAATTGCAAATTAAAAATATGAAATGTTTTTGAAAACTGGTTAAGATTTAAATGTTTTCCCCCAGCTGTTATAAGTGTCTGAATTATTTTCCCCACTAACAGAGAGAATAATCAACTAATAAAAATTTTAGTTCTTTTTAAACACCAAGTGTAAGTACAGACTCACCTTCAAGTTACTTCATTTCAAATACATAATGACATAGTCATTATATACATCACCTGTACCAACACAAGAATATTTCTCCTGTGTGAAATGATACAGTTATCAAATGTCAGCAAATTAACTGTAGTTGCACCCATAATTGTGGTTTCTTGTTGGTTCATTTGGTGGGTTTTTTTATATGACAGGAACCTATTTTGCACATGATAAAGAGCCCACAAGATATTTTGAATCAAACCAACCACTACAGTAACACAAGTGGAGGAAATGATAAACTTTGTTTCTCAGACAAACAGATAACTAGAAAGCAGCATGCAAGCCATTATCAAAACACCAGAA
The DNA here is from genome assembly GCA_013397295.1 of Polioptila caerulea. NCBI lineage: Eukaryota > Metazoa > Chordata > Aves > Passeriformes > Certhiidae > Polioptila > Polioptila caerulea. The sequence goes on along the minus strand of VYXF01002091.1, from coordinate 13,554 downwards.
ACAACCCTGACTGCAGCCTCACGTTCTGTGTGTTTCACAGTAAGAAACATTTAGGCAGTGTCACACCTTCTCATGAAGAAACAAAAGGCCATAAACCAGGCCTTCTCAACTTTCATGAAAAAAACTACAGTAGAAGTCAACAAGTCCTAGCTCGAGACATGTCGAGTTAGTCATGGTTCAAAATGTTGAAATATACAGTGGATTCAAAAAAGGGCGTACAGTCAGTGCAGCTTAAAAAAACCAATAAACGCCTCTTTTGGAGACATTTAGCTACAAAGGTTCCCACCCTGAGCAAGATACCAGTTGCGCAAACAATGCCACACAAAATTATCTCACCTGTTGAAACAGGAACTCGAAAAGCCTTCATGAGGCAAATGCACACCTTTGCGTGGATCTGAAGAGCAAAAACCGGGACAGCTTTACCACAAACCCAAACTGGAGCTCTCTTTTCAAGGAGCAGCCCTCCCCCTCCACCCTTTTTGAAACTGATCTTTTACAGCCACCTTGAATGTCAGGCTCACTCAAACACCATCCTTGCTCCCAGAGGAAGGGCTGCAGTTAGTGATGAACTTCCATGTTAACATCCAGTTTTTGCTGCTTCAAGCTGAGTAATCCAGTTTACATAATACTGATAATTTATTTTCAGCTTGTCTAGTCATTTGGGCCAGCAGCTGCTTACTGCACGTTTGAGAGGAGATTCTGGAGAGAAGCTACAGTTAAAGTTTCAGTTTACTGAATGGCACTCATGCCTTTACATTCCTTAATGTTTTGGTCCTAATTTAACAAAGTATTTGGCTTCTCTTGGATTGAGCCAACATATTGAACAATGTAATAGTTATTCAAAATCTTGAGAGACAGTTCTGGAATTTAAGTACCAACAACCATGTTGACATTGAAAAACTGAAATCAGTTTTTCCTTTTATAAGCAATTTTAATTTTTAGCAAATTTACTACTTCTTCAGTACTTAAGATGCCAGTAGGCAGTGTCAAATGACAAAGCTGAAACCCTAGAAATCATCTGGGTGTGTATAGAGCATACTTTTAGAGGCCGATTAGGTATTTATATGCAAATTGTAAGTGTACACTAATACATGCAATATAATTGCTAACACTAATTTTGTAGTAACAGCTTTGAGACACTGATTGTGACATTATAGTTCTTAGTGAGCTATCCATGCAGCAAGGTATGCATTTCCTATAAAATACTATTAAAAATCCCTATATTTAAAATCTTAAAATTTGCAATACAATCAACTTTTATATAGTGCCTCAGCATATATATGATTGCTACTGTGTACAGAGTTTTATACTATCTTAGTAGAAAATATTTACAATAGATTGGCCTCTTCCTTCATGTAAGTTTTCCTCTGGTTCCTATGTGCTGTACAGGTTCATTTATCCAAAAGAGGCTGTACTGCTCTAACGCCCTGTTCTTAATTTGGCAACAATCATAGCTGCCAGCTGTTGTGCATCTGTCATGTGGGGATTCTTTTCCATCACAGAAAGGACAACGCTCGGAGGGAAAATATTGCAGAGGTTCTTGTACGTTTGATACTGATGTTCTGGGATGATATGAGGCTCCCGTGGCTCACCACATATCCCAATCCAGGGATTTCTCCAGAGCTGCTCCATCTTCTCGGGCATGCTCCTTACCATGACAGGTTCATAGCATGGCTGCATGAGGCTGTTACTCAGAGGGTACGAGTGGTAGGTGTAGGAGTCTGACGCACACGGTAGCGGGTCCCAGCTGGCGTGCTGCTCTCGGCACAGGGGGGGCCGTCTCTGCCTCGTGGGGTTACTTTCATAAAGCCGTGAGTCAGAAATGCTGTCCATCCTCGTCATCACCAAGGCACGGCTTGGCTGGGCAGTTGATGGATGAACATTTTGAGGCACAGGGTATTCTCCTGGACAACTGGACCGTGCTCCAACAACTGGATGCTGGGCATGTAGGCCTAAGTGGGAAACTGACTGTTTGCGAAGGGATTGCTTAGGCTCTTCAGTTCCGTAACTCTGACCTCTATTTAAGGCTTCATGGTAACCATGAGGGAAAGGCTGAAGACGATTTTTCGATGGCAGTCTGTGGCTCTTCACATTGTCTTCTGGACTGGCATCTGCTACACCCAGATACAAGTCATTGTAAGAGGAATAAGAATCATTACTTGTATGGCTTAAGCAATTGTCAGGACAGGGGCTTGAGTTTCTAGAATACATCCCCTGGTCCATATCAGCCCCGTAATAATCTGAGTTACGGATACTACTTATGCTTAAGTTGGAGAAATCACTGAGTAAGGAGTAATAGCCATGGTCCCCCAGTGACTCATATTTGGGATACTGGTCAATATAGCTCACTGAGGTGCCGTGGCTATTGGTGACTAGTATAGGAGGATATTGCACACTGGACATATGTTCCAGTGAGGATTTCTGATGTACGAACTGTGAGGAACCTGGCACCGGGCTGCTTGCAGAACGAGTATTTAATGCACCAGCTGCATGGCTTTTTGGTGGAGGGAGCGTTGGTACACTTAATGCAGAAACCAGAGACGGGACAGAGCTGGCCTCGGACTTCCGGGCTGCTGATAACTTTTCCTCAGGCTCCACAGCTACTGACCTAATGCTTGGATCTGACTGACGTTTTGGGGCAATGCGTTTCACTTCAGAACTGATTTCTCCTTTGGAGCTGGATGGCCCTGTGCCACATTTGGCCAGGGCTCCCTCACTCATAGTTTTCACAGCAGATAATTTGGCACTTATTCGAAGCTCATCCGCTACTGACCTTTGAGGCTGGTTTGCACGTTCTGGGTGGTAATATTTACATTTGTGCCCATAGGTGCACTTTTTACCTGGAAGAAAAGGGTTTTCAGGTTAAATAAATCAAAAACTCATTAATATCACCAGTTGCCATCTTTTTTCTTTACGTCTTTCACCACTTTTCACAGTAGTATTTCTATATTAAACCCAAAGGAATAATGATGTGTTTGATATATATACAGGCAGTCACAGACTCTGCTGCCTGTATCCCTATCTGCATCAAAGGCAAGACATACCATTTTTCTTCCTACTGGCTCATGATTTCAATAATGAAAACATACACACAGTGCTATAAAACAAATCAGCTTTAACACAGTTTTGTTAATTACAAATCTCCTCCCTCAAATACAAATCAGAATAAAATAGCAAAAAGCTCTATTATCCACAAGGTGTATCTGGTAATCCTTTATTTTCTGCTACACTGTTTTTATAAATAAGGATATAAAAGTGGACATTGTGCTTGGATGGCAAGATGAAAAGTGGCACATTTTTTTGTTCTGGTAATGACAAGAATGTAATTAATTGCTTGCTCCACCTACCTTTAAAAGCAACAAATTGATTTAACTTGGGCACTTACCATAAGGACACGGTTGTTTCTTATGTTCAGGAATAACTGGCCTTTTTCTTAAGAAATTTTCAAGGCTTGGACCATGGCGCCCTAAAGGATCATCTGGAGGCATAAATCTAAGGGAAAAGAAATGAAACGTGATCAGTTTCTTTCCTGAGAATGCTGAATTAGAAAATGGATTGACTTTTGAAGGAAAAACCCATACTTGTCATTGACAAAAGAATACATTAGCAGCCGCTCCTCTATGAACTTCTTCCACTCTGGTTTTTCATTTTGCAGATCTCGGTAGTTATCATTTGACACAATGATGCCATCTGAGTCGAAAGCAAGTTTTACTATGAACCGATCATCATAGCAAACTACTCTTCTTCCCTGAACTCTTCGAGATGGGGTGAAAACAAGAATTTTTTCTTTCTCCAATTTACGTAAGATTTCTTGATCTGTAAAATAATGTTAGTTGAGCAGCTTTTAAAAAAGTTTCAAAAGAAAGAAATGCAACCTTTGTGTTATGAAAATTCTTGTGTTTTTTGTCTGAGAAAATATCTTGCAATTATATTCATACACAGTCCTCATCATGATTAAAGAACACCTTGATGTGGATTTTATTTCTGAGGTTTCAAAGCACTGAGTAAATATTCAATATTTGAACTTCATAACCACTCTGTCCAATACTCAGTCTTCCTGAACACAAGCAGAACTCAGGTGTTACTGTATTACAAGACCCTTGTTAGCCTAGAGTAAAATGCAAGGACTTTCTATGGGTCTAAACACATGCTGCCTTTTCAGTGTTCAAGATAACCCTACCAACTGAGTCCCTGGCCTGTTATTACTTATTTTCTGCTCACCCAGCAAATGAGACTCAGTTCCTGTATGCTCAGCAACATTTGCAAATTGGAAAATTTCAACTCCTGCTTCTCAAAAGTGTTGAAACCATCCAATAATGTAACAAACTCCACATCATTGTTTACACATGCAGATATTTAAATGCTTGTTTCCTCACCAGTGAAACTGTTGTGTTTTCAAACAAACAGTTGAGTGCAACATCATCATCACCACATCCAAAGCCCAGTACTGGGACCCATCAGAAACAAGATAATAATTTTTTTCCTTTTTAACCAAGGGGTCGAAGAAAATCTTGATGTTACCTGTAATTGGTGCATCAGGTCGGGACTGTTCTTTTCTCCATGCAGGTACAAACACAGTGATATCTTTATGTCCTTTTTCCAGAAACCAATCAACAGCTAGTTGAATTCCTCGGCAGGAAAATCCTTCTTTGTTCCCATGGCTGAAGAACATGCAAGTTTTAGAAACAGCAAGGACAAAAGTTACATTTGGTTTTGGTTTTTGTTGTGGTGGTTTGGTTGTTTTTTTCTTTTAAAGCTGCCATAGTCAAAGGATATAAGGAAAATAAAGTCTGTAAAGTTTTATTAGTCCTCCCTACATAATTGGAAAAAGACAACTGTAGAGAGCTATTCAGCCATCAGATTACAGCAACCCTGCTACTCAAGAAGTCTATAAAGAGTGAAATCTCACAATCCCCAGAGCAAAAGCAAGTGAACATGAAGTTTTTCAGTTCTTTTTCGTTGCTGCCTGCCACATTATTGTTCTCAGAACTAAATCAAGTAGCAGAGATTTCAAATACAACAGGCATAGAAAAAAAGAGAAAAAAAAAGTTAAATCCATTTTTGGCAATGATGCTTTACAGAAACATCTTATGGATTGATGTAACCACAATGGGACACTGGAAATTCCTGTATATAAAATACTGTTACAGGATTTGAAGGGTTTTGTATCTGAAAAGTCGCCATACACAATGCACCTATAAAACCCTGAATTTTCTTAATACACTGAAAAAATAATAATTCATATCAGAAGTTCTTGTAGAGCAGAAGACTGATACTAAAAGAAGTCTATCATATGAGCACTACCTGAAGAAATCTTGATATCACCAATCACTAAACAGACTTTAAATAACTCCCTCCTGAAAAAATCATACTTAATGCTAAACAAATCATTGGCTAGCTGAACTCTGCACTCTACAGACAGGTTCAAAAGTGGCACAGGACAGGTGTCTCTTGGGTTAGTGTTGACCTAAGCAACCAAGTGTATATAGATCATCCTGAGTCAGAAGGGACCCACAAGGACCATTGAAATCCAACTCTTGGCCCCATGCAGGACACCCCAAGAATCCCACTATGTGCCTGAGAGTGTTGTGCAAATATTTCTTGAACTTGGACAGGCTGGGTGCTGTGATCACTGCCCTGGGAGCCTGTTCCAGTGCTCAACCACCCTCTGGGTGAAAAACCTTTTTCTAATACCCCACCTAGACCTCCCCTAACTCAGCTTCATGCCATTTTCTCAAGTCCTGTCATTGGTCATGAGAGTGAAGAGATTGGTACCTGCCCTTCCCCTTGTGAAGATCAAGTTGAAGAACACAATGAGGTCTGACCTCAGTCTTCTCTTCTCCAGCCTAAACAAAGCAAGTGATCTCAGCCACTCCTCATAAGGCTTCCCCTCCAGACCCTCCCCAGTCCTCATGGTCCTCCTTTGGATGCCCAAACTGCACTCAGTACTCGAGGAGGGGCAAGCAGCAGAGCCAAGCAGGTCAGCAGGTTTAGCTCGTGCACTATCCCTGTTCTGACACTGCTAAATTGCTCTGAATACTGAGCAGGCTCAATCATCAAGAGCTCAAATATCATGAATTCACTGCATTTCATTACCATACACTGCACGTCACTTTAGAAAGAACCAAGTTTTCCTACTCTACTTGGTTACTTTCCTTTAATGTCCAGAAACAATTTTCAGTATTGTTCAAGGACTTTAAAATACTAAACTCATCCACACAAAAGCACACTACAAATAGATTGCTTGAATAAAAGACTTGAGGTGAGAATTTGGATTTAAAACAAGGGCAGGGGAACTGGAATATGGATTACATATAAAGGAGTAACAGCATAATTAAAAGCCTAAACTAAAGAGTCCATAAAATAGATATATTATCAGTGTAATAGTCTATATGACTTAAAATTACTTTGCCATCAATATTGGTTTTCTTCCTGAAATATTTTAGTGATTTATTATTTTCAAATATTGTGACAGGGAGACCCACCTCATAGCAACATTGCTTCCATCAATGACAATTGGCCTCAAGTTATCACTGTTATCCACCACTTCATCTTCCAGTGACAATTCAGGGCTTGCTATTTCCTTTGGGCAAGGGCCTCTTGGCACCAGAGCACCAGTGGTACTGCTGGCAGTGCTTTGTCCCTCTGATTCACTTTTGTTGCCAAGTCTCACAAGCTCTGCTAGAACATCATTGATGAGCGCATCTGCTCCCAACTTATTCAGTACAGCCTGGATCTGATCTCCTGCATACCCAAGCTTTAAAGCAAAATCCATTTTAGCTTGGTATTCCTTGTCCAAATTTGTTTTGCATTCATCTAGCTTCAAGTCTTGTGTGATACTGCTCTGTGAAAAACTTGGGCGATCCAGACATGGGGACCGGCAGAGCGGCCGATGCGGTTTGGTGGAAACCTCCTTTTCTCTCCACTGAGCACTGCTTCTGAAGTAGGGTTGCTCAGGCTCACTTTCTGAGCTCGTCCATTCCTCAGATTCAGCACTGCATTCCCCCGCGTCTTGTTCCACAGTTCTGTCTTCTCTGGAGTGCCTCTTCTCCATTTTCAGCTTCCCTACCATAGACCAGGCCGTCATCACGTTCAGCTTCCAGCCAGAGCACTCAGTTCTCTTTCATCTCCAAAGCCACCTGGAATTCATGCTCAATTGCATCATGTTGGCCAATTAAAAGTTTACACAAGGCTGGAGCTAATTTGCCTTGCTTACTATATTCTGGCATAAGCAACACCAACATGAAGTTCCTTTAAAAAAGAAAAAAAAAATAAAAATTAGGTTTTGATCAATTCTGCAAAATGTTCAACTACAATGGTTCTGTTTACAAGTCAGTAGATGTCCCCAGTCATTCACATTTCTATGTAAACTGATTATAATAAAGCATATAATTACACTGTCTCTGTAACCACAAATAAAACTCTTTCCCTCCCTCGGTTACTCTGCCTACAAAAAAAAGGACAATTTCCACACAATAAACACAGAGGTGGAACAAATGGATTATCTCAGTAATATTTAAAGATAATTAAACAGAAAAGGGTGAGCCACCATTTCCACTAGAAGCCTGTCTTCTACTGCAAGAACAGCCTGTCTACACCAGGAGCAACTTTGTTCCAGTGTGCATAAAATTTAACACAAACTATTTCAGCCTCTTTCAGTAAGGATTTACTATCAGAACCAACAAGTTTTCCTAGCAAAAGTATCTTCTGGAAAACAAAACAGATATCTAACAAAGTAATATAAGCCACAAAAGAAAATTAAAAGCATCACCAGTGTGCACATAAATCAAAGCTTATTCATTTTAAGTTTTCAGTTCCTTTTGGTTTCAGCTAATAAGACACAGTAAATCACAGCACTTAATACACCACTCACAGAATCATAGAATGGTCACCCCTAACTCCTTTGGGACAATTTACAGATGTTTCCCTGCTGCTTCCTTGGGTGCTGGTGTTTCCTGGTTCCTCTCTGACACTCAGAAGCAAATCCCTCCCCCTCTGATGAATCTAGTTCAAAGCTCTCCTAGTAAGTCTTAGAAAGATTTCTTTCTTGGCTATTTCCTACATTAAATGGTGGGTTTCTGTTGCCTATGGGAATGTATCAGAGATCAACAGGTCTAGAAGAGTGATCAAATTTGATAAGCAAAACCATTAAAATGTCAAAGGATATCTGAGACAGATCCATATTGGCCTAACAAAAACCAAACCCCCTAAAACAGTCTCAAAGTGAAACTAAGTGAAACTAAAACCTTTACACAGTAATATATAATTACCATAAACAGGCAAAACAATAAAGTTCTACCAGCCTGCACTCCAATTTATGCAAACAAAAATGTATGCACATGCAGAGACAGCTGCTCAAAAGCCTAATTTCCTTAGGAAAATGCTAATCATTTGTACCTAAAAAAACCTAAAAGGTCACGTTTTGAGTCAATCAACACTACTTTTTAGTAAAGAATAACCACACTTTTTTTTTTTTTAATATATTCGTATTATATTTATCTTTTGTCAGCCTGGAGAGAAGGAGGGTCAGGGGACACCTTATCACTCTCTCCAACAGCCAAAGGAGGCTGTAGCCAGGTGGGGGGCAGCCTTTTCTCCCAGGCAACCAGCAAAAGGACAGGATGAAATGGCCTAAAGCAGTGCCAGGGGAGCTTTAGGCTGGACAGCAGGAGGAATTTCTTCATAGAAAGGGTTGTCAAGCATTGGATTTGGCTGTCCAGGGAGGCAGTGGAGTCACCATGCATAGAGGTGTCCAAAAAAGAACTGGACATGGCACTCAGTGCTCTGCTCTATTTGACAAGGTGGGGACTGGTCAGGGTTGGACTCCATGATCCTGGAGGGTTTTTTCCAACCTAAAGGATTCTGTGATAGTCTAACTGCTTTTTGCTGTATGAAAAAAGACAGTTTCCTTGTGTTTGAATGGAAATTCTAGTCTTGATTAGCTAGGTTTAAGTTAGACTTTAAAAACTGCTGTTCTTTCATGTTATTTATTCAAACAGTATCCCTCTAAATACTTAGGTATTATTTTTACAGAACTCTCTATGTTCATTCCAAGTGATTTTTCTCTCACATAGCACTAATAGCAGCATATTTACAACCCAAGTACTTGCCAACACAGATGTATTAATAGCTTAACCTGGAATGGATTTTAATTAGGTCTCATGTATCACTTTGTACCTTGACAAAACTTTAAAAAAAAGGATATATAAAAATGATTACAAAAGAAGGTTAAAAAACAGGTTATCAGCACACGGCACCCACACCTTACAAAATATTGCAATGAAGGAACATTTACAATACATGTAGTAAGACTATTTTTTTTTCATATTATTGAGACTGTATTGCTTTGGCACTGGNTGCAATGAAGGAACATTTACAATACATGTGGTAAGACTATTTTTTTTTTTTCATATTATTGAGATTGTATTGCTTTGGCACTGAACAAAGAACAGCATGATTCTGTTCATCCAAGTTTAAAGAGCTCCATTCTTCTTTCCCAGTTGTCATCTCTCTAAACAGGACATCACAAGAATTTGGCTTTTGTTAAACTTCTCATCTTGAAACCTCCATCCTCTGCCCTGACCCCTACAAAGCCTTTGATGCCTCCCAGACTGTTCAAGACAAATGCAGCCACAGAGCACTTTTGCTTGCACTCCCCAGCTGTGTCCCACACTCTGCCTGTGGGGAGGTGCCCAGGCAGCCCTGGGCTCATGGTGATGGTGTCACCCCCTGGCACAGGCTGGGGGCTCCCTGTGCCAGCCCCCAGAGGAGCCCCTGCTGTGCCACCACTTCTCTGTTACTGGAGCTCCCGTGCTGCCCATTGTCATCCCAAGCTCCTCTGGGGATGAGTTTTTATCTCTCACACTGTATCAGTTTATATATTAAATATTTCAGGCAAGAGACATTTTTATTACTAGGTGTAGATAAATATCTGCATTTCAGCTACTTGAACTTCTTAAGGTAATTTGTTACAAATCTTTTCTTTACAATGTTTTCCACACAGGTGAAAGAACTGTGACAGAGAAGATAATCAAATTATATTCCAGCCACTTCATTTCATTTATCTCATCATAATAAATAAGAGATGAGAAAAGGTTCAAACAGCAAAAGCTTGATACACATTAAAAAATTATATTGCAGTTCTTAAATATAAAATTAAATATTACATAAATATTACACACAATTCTCAAATATCATGTGCCCAAACATTCCAATTTTAGGTTTATTTGAAAAAAAGATTTAATAAAGTGCAAAATGCAAACCCACAATGGTAAGAATTCAGCATCTGAAATAAGGTACCCTTGTTATTGAGTTTAAAGCTTATCTTTGTTTCTAGTAAGTATACAGAACACACATTTCATGCAGTGCCCTTAAATCTTCCAACTTCAGCTAATGCTGTATGTATTCAATTTCTTTTTCTAACAGTAACTTTATGGCTCAATTTTTTTAATTGGCCAAATCACCACTACATTTTTCTACAAAAAAAGAGAAGTGATAGTCTGCATGTAATATACATAATTTGTATACATACAGACTGAAAGAAGATAAATGCAAAAGTAGAAATTTTTTTTTAAATAGAAGACTATTTGGCAGTTTGTATTTTCCACACCCAAATGAAAACAACTCCTGGTTATTAATATTCCTCCTGTTTCTCACTCTAAGTGACAAATTCCATCATTCCTTTGATACATGTGAGAACAACCAGCACAATTATAGCCACATCTCCAGGAGTACTTCCAGTCTGCAGGAACGTGTTTGTGCAATCAACTCACTGGCATTTAGACTAAAAAAAAAAACAACCCAGGAGCACCATCAGTATAGTTTGTTTGCTGCTTTGTTCTTCCACACTGTACTTCTCAGAAATTGAAATGTCATCTTGCAGAGTGCTGACAATAACAGAGGATTCCTTTCCTGTCTGATCTATTTTATCCAGTAGGGGTAGTACAGTTGTACCCATGGATCTCTACCAGTTCCAAGCCTTTTCTGACCCTGTAATCCCTTGCACAATGAACACACAATCTAGAATTGTGATGACAGGCTGGAATATCAGAAAAACCACATGGAACAGTTTGGTACTGCTTGTCCAGACATCTTTAGAATGTGGCACTTCATGGGCACACTAAGGGAGTTTATGGGGGGAAAACCTCCACTAATTATCAGTTAATAGAACTACCCTTGTGAATAAATTTCTACTTTTTTGTTTTCTTACTGCTTATACTGAATACTTTTTAAAGGTAATATAGATGCACTAAGGAGTTATCACAGTGGGTTAAATCAATTTTTTTTTTTAAATGCTCTTACAACCAAACTCAGAACAAAAAATTTAAAACTTAAATCATTTGAGTAATGCTTGATTTTGCTGATAACTACAAAACTGAGAAACAAGTCAGAAAATATTTTCAAAGATAAAATCAAACCTCATTTTGCAGATCATGAACAGGAACATTTTCTCATTGAAATGTCAGAATTTGTTTATTATGAGTTACATTCCCCCCAAAGACAGCCAAATATGAACACAGATTTAAAGGAAAGAAAGCTATTACAAATTTCTAATTTAAAGCTATCACAACTCAGAAATACAGACACTGCATCTTTAAAATTTTAATTCTCATGATGCTCGCTGCTAAGCAACCAACCAAGTTTTCTTCCTAAACACCTCTTTCAGCACAGTCACGAGCAACTAGTAGAACTGATAATGTGATTCAGAAAAAAGAGTCAGACAAAATCGTTTATATTTTGTTCACAAGGGGCCAAACTGAAAGCATCTCTTCAACTTGGATGGAATTAAAACAGAAAGCAAGTATCTGCACAGTAATAAAGTACTGTAACATAAATGAAAACACTTGCAAATTATTCAACAATCACCATTCAAATGACAATGACCTTTAAAGAGCTGGTGCTACAAACACTGTTCAAGGCCTGTTCATTTCAGCAGGACCAACAGAAACTCGGGTAAAAGAATGGATTGAACAGCTGCTTTTGGTCCCTTGTGGCACCACCAATCCATCATCTCAGTGAGCTCTGAGCCATGCCCTTCAAAGGTGCAATTATATGATACACACACCTACTTCGAAGAGCAACCTTTAAATGAAACATTTTATCATCTCCTTTCACCACCTTTAAAGCACTTTTACTTTTTTTCTGTCATTGCAGATGCTAAAATGCAAAATTAAAACAAAACAAAGAACCACAACTCGTGTATTTTCTCAAGTATTTATCCACCTGGATAAGAAATACTTCATAATGATTCTATACTATTTATTTTAAGGACGGATAGGTTTGTTTGTTTTCCCTTGTGTACTTTTGAGATACATGTAGCTAATCAGTGGGGTTTTTAAAAAATAAACCCCCCCCCAAAAAAAATCCAACTGAAAAATGACATGTGAAATGGTAACATCCAGGAGAGTTCCACATGCACAGCAGGGAATAAATACTGCAGATTTCTCCTTTTGTGTTTCTTAAACTGTCTCAATAAACCAAACTAAACCAAATAAACAACTCGACAATCATATTTTTTAAAAAGGTGTGTTTTTATTAAGAAAATTAAGCTATTCCCTCCATGGCTTCAGCACGATTTTTAATGTCTTAGTGTCTCTCTGTACTCTTCATTTCACTAACTTATCATTAGCATGTACCTAAGTGTAGAAAGAAGAGGTATCTTTCTGGAAGGAGGCTGTTCTAAACAACAGCCAAGCCTTTGGTTACTGTGGCTGTTTCTACATGATCAGAAGCTGATTAAAGTACACAAAGACATCTATCCAAACCAATTTTCATGTGGCCATTTCTGACAGGAAGAGCAGCACAGACCTCAACAGCAATTGGATGAACTTATCATGGTCCCAGGTTGCTTGTTCTACAAATGAAACCAAATCTACCCCTTCACAATGAAACAATCCATCAGGCTGGCATCCATATCCACAGCTATGCCCCATTAGAGTGCAGACAGTGTATAACCCTACTAACAGAAAAGCTGAAAACTACCTCGTTACACAAACACCAACTACTGTCTAAAGAGTCCAAACCCACGGAAACAACATAAATAAGTAGAGAAAAAGAGAAAGAGAAGATTTTTAAAATTGATTTTAAATACTGTTCAGGGACACTACAATCAACAGGACCTCCAGCATTGTACTGTGCTACAGCACAGACCAGTGGTTACTCTAAAGAACTCTAAAGCATTTCCCAGGTCCATTTTTCTGAGCTTTAAGAACTTCCCCAACACATGACTAATTGCCCCCACTTCCCATGTTCCATCTGTGGAAAGTTCTTTCCGAGATTTTAGGGCAGGGGCGGCTCCCGGCCGGCTCGGTGACAGAGGAGCGGGGCCCGCGGCTCTGAGCGGGGCGGAGATGCGGCGGGGAGCGGCCCGGGCCCGGGGCCGCAAATAGAGAAAGGGCCGCGCCCTTCCCGCCGCTCCGGTGTGGGGGCGGCCACGGCCCGGCTCCCCCGCCCCGGGCCCCGCCCGTGCCGGCCCGGAGGGGACCGGGAGCGCCAAATCTGCGGCCGGGAGCCTCACCCCGCTGGGCGGCACCGATTTTGCTGCTGCGGGAGACG
>VYXF01002090.1:140536-166832 GCA_013397295.1 Polioptila caerulea | reverse complement strand
TTTTTAATTTTTTTTTTGGCAGGTGGTAACCTCATGCAAGTCACTTCTTTGAAGCTAAGGCGAATTTAGCTTGATTTTGCTCTTCATTCAAGGGAAGGATTAAATATTATTTTTCAAGATCAATATAGGGTGGAGTTTTAAATAAAATTAATTATTTTTTTACTTTTCTAGCAGTATTTCATATCGCCATTCTCTTGCTCTTTTCTGTCAATGAAACAAAGTTTTCCAATCCAGCCCTTGCCTGGAATATTTTTGTAAAATCTTAATTCAGATTCATCTAATTCTGTTTTACTGTATGTACCTCCCAGCACTTGGCTAAGTATTGCTTGCCAAGCAAAATTTAAGTATTGATGGTATTTGACCATTTTCAGTTGCCCCTTCCTAACTGCTCCTCTTGCAAACATAGGGACTTAATCAAAAGACTCTTGGCTTGGAGGAGGTGAGAGGCTTTGCTTTGAGAGTGGTGAGGCATGGCACAGGTCACCCAGAGACGCTGTGGATGCCCCATCCCTGGCCATGTTCAAGGCCACATTGGATGAAATTCTGAGCAAGCTGGTGTTGTGACAGGTATCTCTGTCCATAGCATGGGAGGTGGAACAAAACAAGTCCCTTTCAACCCAGGCCATTCTGTGATTCTATCACTGTTTCCTCTCTTCTCCTAGCTTCTTGTTTTAAAACTCTTAACTCTGTGCTGAATCAAGACCAAGCTCAGTCTTCTCAGGCCTTCTCAGTGAATGGCTTCCTTTGGGACAGGTTGAATCAGGCTGAAGTGTTTTTACTGGAAGCATATCAGTGTTTGTGGAGTCAAATTGACTTTCTAGAATGATGCTTTTACCCTTGCATGGTGTCCTTGTTCGCACTGAACTTTTGCTGTGAAAGCTGATAGCACATCAGCTGCTCAGCATTTGTGGGTAAGCAAGAACACACCTGGCCTCGCTAATGACTACTCAGCACCACTTAAGGGCTGATCAGAGGTGAAGGCTCTATTTACAAAGTAAAAATTGCACTAGTCTGAAACGCAGATGCCATTGCAATGAAATCTTAGTCAGAAGGTAGTGCTCAGCATATTTTAGGAACCCAGCAGCAAAAGTGATATCCATGATAGTTTGCTTACGCACCACTGGCACTCGAAGCACCAAGACTCATTAGCATTCCCATGACTGACCTTCAAGATTTCTATGTATCTTTCCTTTCAGTTTTCTGTGGGGGCATCTGTCTGATCACTGAGATAGCCAGCAGCTACTGAAACATCTTTTGGCAAAGAGATCAGAAATTAGTGGGGCTGAACATGAATCTTCTCTCAGGATGCTTGGCAATGTGTTAGCGCGATTAGGATCAAAGTCTTTTCTTCCCCATTGGGCATCAACCATGTTGCTAACACGCTTTCAATGAAACAAGCAGTTCAGCCCCTGCAGGAATGAGTTCTGGTGATCATTAAGTACTACCACACACAAAGCCAAGCTGGTCTGAGGGCCATCCTTCAATTAAAGCAGCCTTTGTGGGCTACAATGTCAAATACATAAGACAGAAATGAAACTGCTTAAAATTGCTGGAGTTTTTTCTCACTCCGTAATTTGCGCACTTGTGGTAGTGAAGAAATAAGATATTCTAGTTACAGTTTTTCATCTGACTAGTTTTGTTTGGGTTCTTATTAGTCTTATCAAGTACAATAAAGGCTACAATAACTCCTTACAATGAAGAGTTGAAAACATCTGTGGACTGTACTTGCAAGGCAGTGTGGCATATGTATTAATGACATTTTTTTGCAGCTGAACATTTAAGAGGTTTCTTAAATTTGCCTTGACAAGCTAACTCAAAATATTGTATTTTCTTTTCACCTAAAATTTTTTTTCTTCTTTTTCAGGAAAATTGTTAAAAAAAATATTGCTACATGAAAAAAGCATATTGGAAAACAAAATACTTTTCAATTTAAAGTTTCTGCAGAAACAGTTTGATTAATTTACAGGAACCTTAATCCCCTCCTAACTATAAGAGCTAATTAATCTTGGAATAAATATAGCTTGGATACTGCTATAGTAGAGATGAGGCACAGGTATTAATTATTAATAGTCAATGCTGTAAGGCTGAAAGATAAGTACTCAGGGGAAAATCTTTCCTAAAACTCAAATTGAAATATGCAAACAAATATAGGGGTGGCTATTTCCAGAAGTATTATCAGTGACTAGGTATTTATCTTCCCCTGACAGTCAGAGAGCATTAAGCACCTAATTGCTGTGTCTTTGAAAGTCTCCACAAATTATAAAATAGCTCCTCAGTTTTCTGGAAGATTCAGCTGAATTGTGTGCACGTTTGCAATCTTCCACCAACAGAAGGTCACAACAGAAATCTGAGCTTGTAGAAACTGCCTGTCAGTTCCACAACCTCCCTGTAAAAGCCTAGATTGCTTAATTGCTTGGTGTCTTTTCAGTCTGTTTTTAACCCATGAAGGTCAGATCTTAGTGAAACATGTTTGATTTTGGACGTGTTAGGTAAATCTGCATTTCTGTGAGTTTGAGGAATTTCATCCATGTTTCCCCTCATGCATTATTCACATGGTTCATATAAGGGTTTCATACTTGTAAATTGGCTTTTTTTTTACCTCTGGGTTTTTTTTATAATAGGTGATTAACTTTTTCAAACAGTTCTAAATGCTGATCTGATCTGTGCTGATATTCCAGCTTGCTATTTCAAAGAGAAATATCAAGAAAATAGTTTTGCATTTCTGCTAGGTGAAAACAGTGAATACTCTTAAAACTCAGTTTCCTGGGAGCAGTACAGCATGGCTCATTGCCCAAGACCCCCTGCCCTGTCAGAATCTGCATCTAGGACTGGCCTGATCCTGGTGGATGTGGGGTGGGTCTGTGGAAAGTGCACTTTTTGTCTTGACTGGTTTCCTATCTGTGAATTTATTCTGGATTATGTATCATAAACCACTCCAGACTGTGTAAGATTTCTTAAATCAGATTGCCTTTACCTTTTTATGAGCAACTCTCAGCCCCCATTATTCAAAGTGAAACGTATAAATAATTTATATGTATGATCTAAAAAAAGAATAAAATGAGCTAGATATTTCTGGTAAGTCAGTGAAACCGTCATTGCTGTTTCAATTCTGTTTCTTTCATCTTTTCCCCTAAAAAGAGAGATACTCGGAAAATGGAATAAGTAAGGAAATTTTGAGGGTTGTCGTTTTGTTGTGGCTGTTGTTTGAAGTTTGGGGTTGTTGGTATTTTTTTTTGTTTGTACCAGGGTTCTATATCAGTCTCTCCGTGATAAGCAAACTTCAAATAGAAATATGTTGCAGAGCTTATCTCCAGTAAACTGTTTGTGTGTGAGTTTCTGAGCAGCCATAGCACATAAACAGCAGATATTTGAAAATTTCCTTTCCGAGGTTTTGTCAAAAGTTCTCTTTCAGAAAACTAATTTACTTCATCTGAATTCTTGAGATGCCATAGTTTTTATAGTAGTAATTTTCTGTCCATTATTAACAACTCCTACAAATTATCTACCCATTGCCTTTCTCTGTAACAGAATTACTGAAGATTATGAGGAGAAATAATAGCCCATTTTAGTACGATGTTTTAAGTATTACATATGGTTTAATAAATGCTAGGATTTCTTTTTGCAGTTGACCAAATAGTTTTAGAGCTAGAATGAGAGGGTTAAAAGTGTGGAAGGCCTTCCAGTGTTGAGTATGCTTATTAAAACTGAATGCTGTGCTTTTTGACCTGCTGCTTCCACAGCACAAATCTCATTTTACTGTGGAGATTTTTGCTTACATGAAAAATACTAGCACAAAAGCTGCTGGCTGTGGTCAGAAGTGACACTTGAATATCAGCATGTTCTTTTGTCTGACAAAACATCCTCCTGAGTAGGTCAGCGAGTGCTAGCAGGGGATGTGCTAAGGCTTTTAACTAAAATGTGAGCCTAACTTTTGGTTACAGAGTCACCTGAGTTTATTTTCTAAGAGAATAAAAAAATAATGAAACTTTTCCTGCCGAAAACATATTTTCCTGTAAAGTTATGCACCTACTGATAAGCATCCATACCTCTCTGCTGCACATTAACTGTCCGTATTGTGAACATTTCATGGAAAAATGAATTTTTTTCCTCTTGAAATTTTTAGTTATTGCTAGAAGAGAGGAATAGCTTGTGTCCTGCATGTTTTAAGTGAGGATATAGTAGTTAGACATTCATCAGTTTTAAGAAATGTAGAAGACAACACTAGTGAAGACACAGTGTTAAAGTTTCTGAAGAGTCTGTCCTGCTGTCTGATATGGTCATTCTTCTGGAAAAAAAATGGCTGAAAAATGTTGCCCCCTTTAAATGTGTCTGAAATGTTGGTCTTATTTCTATCTCAGCTGCATCTATTTTACAGGAACTGGTGATATCAAGCTTGCTTACACAGTACAATTCCAGTATGGAAGTGCTTTTCTTATTTATGTATGTCTCAATGAAACAAAATTCCTCCTTCTCATTTTTGATACCATGTATATTTACAAGGCTATTTTTGTCTACTGTGATCCATATCAACCTTCACTCTCTGCTTTGTCTTTCCAGCACTGGCTTGAGCCCAACAAGTCCATCTTCAAACAAATGAAATGTAAGTCTTGAAATCTCATGATTTTTAAATAACTGAAGATTTTCCTGTGCTTCCATGCAGTAATTTTGAATAAGCTTCATTTGTTTTTCAGTGTAAACTGGTCCTTCGTGTTAGCAAGAAGGAGTGCTAGCACATGTGTTAGCACATGAAGGAGTGTTAAAAACTCTGTGCTACCCTAATCTTACCATCTCACAGTGTTCTACCCATCAAAAGCTTTTCCTTACTGCTCATGGCTATAGCCAGAGGCCAGCAGACATGGGGTGACAGATCTGGTTGGAATACCTGTATGTTTCAGCTCTCATTTTCAGTCAGATGCAATTAGCCACTGGGAGATGGCAACAAAAATGCAGTGTGGCAGTTGCTTCTGGGTCTTCTCTGGTTTTCCTTCTTTCTGCTGCCCCTTGCTTCCCAAAAAGAAGAAAAATGCTCAAGCAGAATTTGTCTGATCATTGTCTTGAAATCGTTGTTACTGTCCAGCAAACTCAGGTACTGTGGGCTTAGTAGTGAGCTTTTTGTCACAGGTGGGGGGAAATTAGGATCATTATTTTTAAAAGTGTCTTTAAAACGGGAATGTATTCTTTTAATTGTCTTTTTGAAATGTTACCGTCTGGCCTATGATTTCTGTTAAATAGTCCAACTGTGAACACCTTTTCAGGAAGCAGAAATGCTTTGGTACTCAGAAACATGTATCCAGCAGCAGAAGACAGTTTGATTTGGCAGTTCTGGAGAATTGACGTGATGCATTAGTGTCTTTGCCATTATCTACCTATCTATCTAATCCTCATATTGCCTGTATAAAGTTTTCTGTTTTAAGCATAGGTATGAGGAGCCGTTTGTGTGGGAGGTAATGTATTTGCTATAAAATGTGGTGAAGCTTAAGAGATGGTCTTATACGCAAAACCAGTTAATACTGGATGTTGATTGCACTATATGGAATACTTCAAGGAATTCTTCCATTAATGCAGCCATACTGCAATATATTCATACATGTGTATATATGCCAACACATAGATATCTGGCATTTATATACACGGCATCTGGCATATTCAGTGTGAACTTTGATATCTAGTGTTTAGCTAGATGGAGTACTATCCAGTAATAATTAAGTTCAAAAATATCAAATTAGAACTAAGTTGTGCTACTAGCAATGCTAGTAAAGGAAGAAAAGAGGAAAGGACAGAGGAATTGTAATAATTGTAAATTATCTTAATCTCTTTCTCCATCCATGTGTGTTATCAAAAGTAGAAGAGTTTCCTGAATGTATCCTCTGGCCTGCATTTGTGTCACTGCTGTTACCCAACAAAGCATAAGGGCTCATTCCTCTTATACACTTTGCATAGCAACACATGCAGGGGCTCTGCCAACAGGTGTGCTGAGGCTGTTTTGAGTTATTCAAACCAACCTTTCCTGCACAGATGTTGCCTAGATGTGAGAGATGGCAGTCCATGAATTCCGTAGATGTAGTGATTTGATGGCCTCATCAGAAGATTTCTGTGGCTTTTGTGATACAATCCTAATCAAAACTCTAAAAACGAATACATAGCAAAAAAGCAAAATAAAATGCAGCTAGCATGAGGTTGTTCATGATGGTGAAAAGGTCTTAAGAATAACAGCCAAAGAGAATGAGATGCTAACAGAGGATTTTTGTTACCAGCCTTAGATTTAGGACACAGAAGTTGAATTAACTGTATGATTGACAACCTATGTTTAAAAATGCTAGTTAAAATTAACTTTCTTTTATGTCACAGAAGAAAGAATTTAGTTACTACAATAACCCTTTAAGGAAAAAAAAATAAAGCTATGTATATATATTTTGTTAATGTGTAGAATCCAAGAAGATTATGCTTCCATAGGTTTGAAGGACATTTTTGTATGAATTTGGCCTTTTGATTAATTTTTCTAAAAATAGGCTATATTATTTTAGAAAATAAAATAATTTTTAAACGAACAAGGCTAAATCGTATTTGATCTAAAAATATTCATTTACTATGAAAAGGTTTAGACTCAGAAGAAGAAATTATTGATACTCATTTGAAAAACATCCCCCTCTCAAGTGGCACAAGTAAGGACTGAAATTAGTAGAAGGTGCAAAGTCTAAAAACTGAAGCAATGAAGTGACTGGTTAATAGCACATACATTGTGTATGCATGACTTCTAGGAGAAATGATTCATAGTGACTGTACTAGATGGATGTTTCCTTTTATTTCTTTTCATTAAGGAATTCAGAAAACAATTAAAAATTTTCTCTGGTAATACTAATTACTCAAAAAGTTCTAAATTCAGTTGAATGCTTAGATTTACGTAGAATTATGAAGAACTTGCATACATGCAGAAAAATTTCAAAAATGCTGTGTTTTTGAGCTCAGCTACCATTTGTGGGGAACTTCCTTTTCCTCCAGCACAGCAGTAAGTTTCCCCAGTCTGTTTATTCATGCAGGTCAATATTGCCAAATATTTGGAGCAGAAAAAGTTTGACTTGTAGAAGTATTCTACTATTTAGTAGGTACTAGCTTTCATGGGCCCCAGCAGTACATGAATCATTCAAGCATAATCCCTCTATATAGTCAGGTTGTACAGAACTCACCATCCAGTGACAGTACATTTCTGTCTGTGGATTAGAAGGTTGTATCTTTGAAGCTCTGAAATGTCCACAGTATCTTGTACAATGTGCTACACTTTTTACTTCTTTGGCTTTGGAAAAAATTGCTTTAAGTTCGTATTTAGTAATGTTGGTATATGATAGGAAGAATCTTCTGAAATGTTTTCTATTTTGTTTTATCACATATGCAACGGTATTTAAATGTGTTTTGGTGCCACACAAAAAGAATGAAGGCATGGTATCTTTTTTGTCTCACTATCTACCTTTTCATTTTCCATTGTCATTGTAATGTTTCCATTTTAACATGATGTGTAAAGTCTAGGTCAGTGCCTTAGCCATTTTTACCACTAATTTTGCCTGAGAGGGAAAAATTTAGTTTCTGAGAAATGTCCTGAACCACTGCCAGTCTTGTTTGTACACATTGAAGCCAATTGGTGACCCATGATCAGCAGCTGAAAGTAGTGTATTTCCAATCGGGTGATGAAAAACTCCCTGGAAAGTTGCCTAAGGAAGGTGTATTTTTGTGGTTCAGGATGCAGAACTTCTAAAATAAATTTTTCTGTTCTTTTGCATGTTTTTGTGTGTAGGGTTATTCTCTCCCAAATGCTGTCAGTAAAATTCTCTATTTGGCAATCTTACTTTTTTTGTTGCTTATTTTCTGTCTGGGAGTGTTGTGGTGTAAAACCTGAGTCACATCAGCACTAATGTTTAAGTAAAGAGGAGTTTTCCCATGCACTTTCTTTCTTGCTGTTTTTTTGATTACTTTTAAAGATTATTCTGCTTGGTAATATGTAGCTCTCCTGTGACCTGCTTGATGGGAAATATCAAAATATATGGGTTTTGTTCTTGATGACAGTGGAACAGAATAATTTCTGTTGCTCTGATTTGCAGGAGTTCTAAATTTCTATGTTTTTCTGGCTGCCTTGCGTAATTGAAAGAGCATACGTTTAGATTACATATTAGGGAAAAATTCTTTACTGTGAGGGTGCTGAGGCACTGGAACATGTTGCCCAGAAAGGTAGTAGGTGTTCTGTCTTTGGAGGTGTTCAAGGCCAGGTTGGAACCTGGTCTATTGCTAGCTGTTCCTGCCCATGGCAGGAGGGCTGGAACTAGATGATCTTTAAGGTCTCTTCAAACCCAAACCACTCTATCATTCCATGATCTAAAAGGGAAATGCTAAAAGAATGTTCTCCTGTGTCAGGTCATGGGAACTTTTCAATTAATTTCTGTGATCTCCAATGCTGTCAAAAAACCTGAAAGGAGGTGGAATGAAGCAGAGGATCTCAGTACAAATGTAAAGAAAAATTTAGTCAAATATGAGATTCATAAATACATGTACAATGAGAATGGGAGTTTTGTGTGATCCTTCAGGCACTAATCTGAATGCTGTGTATTCTATAATGCTCATGAAGATTTAATAAGAACATTTTAAGCTTTATTATAAATACCTGACAAAAAAAACCCTTGCCCTGTGTTTGTCTGTAACTAATGAGTGCAAAACCCCGAATTTGAGATTTATAGATGATATATATGATAGATCAGGTATCACTTATGCATAAAAACACTGAGAAATGCTCTGCCTGTCTTCAAAGTGCTTAGCAAGGGGTATGGATGAACAGCTAATTCATCTGGAAAGGGAATAGGTATATGGAAAAAGCTGTGTATGTCTTAATGGTTCCCCAGAGATGCTTCTTCAGAACTAGTGAATAAGAATACTATTCAAATGTAACATATTTTCTTGCTTGTTTGTTTGTTTCTTAAATTTCACTAACTTTTTGTAGGATACTGTAGTTCAGAGAATATATAACATCAAGGAGATATGCAGGAAGTTTCCTGCAATGTTGCATTCTCAGGACTATGAAAACAATTTTAACATCTACTTTTGGCTTTCAGCATCCATCTGTACTTCATGTTTAATATAAAAAAACCCCTACATTGCCAGTGCAGTGCATTGTAGAGGGTAGCATTTGTGCTTGCTGAAAAGGAGATTGAGAAAAACAAACCCTCCAAAAAGTGTCAGCTGAGAATCTTCCATCATTCTCTATTTGGTTGACACTTGCAAATTTTCAAAGAAGTTTTTCAACAGCTTTTAAAAACTGTTTTCATCTTTCATAGTGTTGTGGTTTAACCCCAGCCAGCAACCAAGCCTCATGCAGCCACTCGCTCAGTCCCCCACCATCAGGATCAGGGAGAGAAGGGTAAAAGCTGGAAAACTTGTGGGTTAAGATGAAGACAGTTTAACAGGGAAGGAAAAGCACACACAAGAAAAGCAAGGCAAGGGATTCATTCAGCCCTTCCCATGGGCAGGCAGGTGTTCAGCCATCTCCAGAACAAGGCCCCACCACATGTAACAGTGACTTGGGAGGACAATTGCTCCAAAAGTCTCCCCTTCCTCTTTCTTCCCCCTGCTTTACATACTGAACATGATGCCGTGTCATCTGGCATATTCCTTTGATCAGCTGCGGTCAGCTGTCCTTTGTCTCCTCCCAACTTCCCATGTACTCATAGTCTCCTCACAAGGGTGTCAGTATGNTTCCTCTTTCTTCCCCCTGCTTTACATACTGAACATGATGCCGTGTCATCTGGCATATTCCTTTGATCAGCTGCGGTCAGCTGTCCTTCAGGTGTTCAGCCATCTCCAGAACAAGGCCCCACCACATGTAACAGTGACTTGGGAGGACAATTGCTCCAAAAGTCTCCCCTTCCTCTTTCTTCCCCCTGCTTTACATACTGAACATGATGCCGTGTCATCTGGCATATTCCTTTGATCAGCTGCGGTCAGCTGTCCTTTGTCTCCTCCCAACTTCCCATGTACTCATAGTCTCCTCACAAGGGTGTCAGTATGAAAAACATCTCTGCATTATCAACCTTGTGTTCAGCACAAATCCGAAATACAGCCCCATACCAGCCACTGCAACGAAAATTAACTCTACCCCAGCCAAAGCCAGCACACATAAATATTTCCTCTTTTTTTTTCCCCAATTCTTTTTCTATGAAGAAAATGGTAACATGAATGCTTGGGCTTTTTTGTAGAGTGCTTAAAAATAGTTCATGTGAGACTCAGTCCCTTACTTACTGAAGTCTGTACCAAGGGAGTCATCTCCCATATCCCTCTGTTCTTGTCACGGTGTAGTAGGTTTGGGTGTACTTTAGGGAGTTTCTTCCTGTTTGATATATATAGAATACTGTATCTTGGTGAAATGTAAGTGAAATGAACTTTAGAAACATACAACCAGTTGCCTGGAAAACTAAGCTCTGTGTGTAGCTCCTTTATGAGTGTATAAATCATGACTTGTTTCAGCATTTAATATAACTTAAATGATTTTATTTCTACTTTTACCTTCACCTCTTCTGTACTGTTAGCATATAAACTGCTAAATTAGTGGCTCTGCTTCAATGGAGCTTGCTTTCAATACTATTCTCCACACTAAAGTCCTTTAAAATTATTGCAATTGTGAATGCTTTTTAGTGTGAAAGTGAACTCCAATTGTAGGAAATTCTAACAGAGCCTAGGGCACTTTGTTATGCCAGCTGCTCCTTATCTGAGAGATAAAGGACCCTCTGAAAGAAAAGGCTCATAAAAAATAGCTATTAAAAACTGATTATGTGCTTGCTACTTTTCTGTTGATGAAATGTGCTTCTGCAAATTCTTCCCTGCTCTTTGTTACTATTTCCACTTTAATATGTAAGTGGTCAAGAGTAATTTTACTTTCAAGGAATTGAGAAATTATCTGGCTTGACAATCACATCTCTTGAGATGATAAAATTCAATGCCTGTATTAGTTTCCACTATGAGAAACCAAAGAGAGAACATGAAGTCCTTGTGTGTGTTTCTCCAATGTGGTAAAATTTATAAGACAACGGCCTTGCTAAATGTTTGCATATCGTCAAATGTCTCTTTGGAAGAACATTAAGGTTATGATCTACCTTAAAATTAAGATGGAGAGTAAAGTGGATAGCTTTGGGAGTTCCCTCCTTCCCCATTCAAATGTTCATTATGGCTGGTTTTCCAATTGAGAATAAGAAACAGAAAAAGAGGATCTCCTTCTCTAATTGCAGGTTACCTTCTTATCTTCAGAGATGAATTAGATGGTTAGGTCCATATTTTTTTTACCATTTCAAATTGCAAATTGTTTTTATTCCATTCTTGTGCAGCAATAGAGAAGGAATCTTGGCTGAGCAGGCTGCAGCAGACTTGAATTGTATTGCTGCACTGCTGAGAAGGGATATTGTTACAGGGGCTTGAGTCTAGAAAAAGATTTGCAAAATAGGCTTTAAGCTGCCTTGACAAATCTCCTGCACATCCTGTGCATTGGTGTGTACTTCTGTCACATACTGTTCTTCTGCTCCAATAAAACATTTCCTACTTTAACCTTTCCTATGAATGTGGGCTATTTTTTATAGCAGTGTATGCCATAATTTCCTCACTGTGATACTCTTTGCATATAGGGCAGCTGATACTTTTATGTGGTTACCACATACTGCCAGAATGAGACTCTACTAATATAACCTTTTTTACTATATTTATTTTTAGCACAGACAAATTTTCAATTTTTTTATTGACATCTGGAAAATTAGGCAAAATTCAGTGCATTTTTGGGGTCTTGCAGAAGGCCTGCATTTGCTAGGGCCCTGAAGACCCATGGACTAGCTATTATATCTGCATTGCTATTTCCAAACTAATTCTAAATCTGGCAAAGAAGAGCTCTTGCTTGTTAAATACAGGTTGTCCCTTCTGTCTTATTTTTTAAGTGGAACGGTATTCTAAAAGGTCAGGTTTTCCTCCCTTGCTTAATTTTAACATGGCTGTTGAGGAGTGACACAACCATTTAAGATGACTTAAGTTATCTTTTACTTTGTCCAGGCAACATGACTCCTTCATGAATTTCTGCATGGCTGATTTCCTTTCTGGGACAGTGAATTCACTTTACCTTCTACTTTGCTGTTACAGGGCAGGGAAGACATAACCATGTCTTCTGTTTTGCAGACTCTTTCCAGTCACTGTAAGACAATGCTGCAGTCACATCTGAGAAAGCAAAGCCCACTGAAAATAGACTGAGTGTTTCTCTAGCCTTCAGAGGGCTTCTCCAGATGTGAAACATGTGAAAGTTCAAACCATCTGTAGTAAGATCATCATAATTAAGGCTTTTTTTCTTCTTCGTTTCCTCCTAATTTTTATTTATTATTGATTGCTTGCTTTTTTTCTTTCCCTGTATTTTTCATATTTCCATTTCCATCCCTTCTGAAATTCCTCCTTGTATCTTAAAGGAATAGTTATTTAAACAAGGGAAAAAAGTGAAATTAGCCATTTTTGTTGAGGCTGACTATACTTAAATTAAGTATAATGTGAGATTTTGAAAGAGGAAAATATTACTTTATCTTCAAGAAGAGTTGAGCCTCCCGAAAGATACCAACCGTAACAAAAGATTTAATACATTTTTATTTTCTATTGCTGTTGTACACCACATGGAACTGTGTGATATCTAGAGATGTGTTTCTGGAACCCTGCAGCACACAGGTAAATACTGCAGTCAGAGTAGCTTGAAGAGTATCATAATTGTTGAACTAATTACCATATGAGGCTTATGCAAGCCTACGAACTGGTAAGCTTAAGAAGACTGTACAGTAAAATATTCTGGTAGCTTACTAATTGCTGTTATAATTTCCAGTTTTAAAAAGTAATTATTGATTTCACCTGATGTTGGTCTTCCATTTTCTCTGTATTTTTGCCCCTTTTCTTCTGCCTTCTCTTTTCCTACTGTGAAAGCACCATCTCTTCAAGGTTTTGCAGATTTAAAATTGGCTGTGTACATTGAAAATATACCAAGACCAAGATACTTTAAAGCTAACTAGAATACTAGATCTGCACTTTGCTCTGAATCAAAGTGCCTGAGAGGCACTGATTGCAAAATTGAAATATTTCCTGTTGTTATGATCCTTTCCTCTTTCTCCCTTCCCTTGTCCCCTTTCCCCTTTCTTTTGCCTCTCTTTCTTTTCTATTGAAAGAATAGTATGTCAGACCTGGTACTGATACCGTTGCTCAGAGTTAGGTAATCTTATTAGATACTGAGAACAGAAATATTTCTACTGTGTTTAGTTTCATTAACTAAATGGCGTCTTCAATTTTGTAATATTATCATAGCTTACTGCTTATCATTTGCAAAAAAAGACCACCCCAAAATAAAGCATGTGCAATAATGCTCTTGTTTAAATCTCTGCCTAAACTAACCACTAGTATGACACTTTAAGGTTACTCCTCCAGAGTGGCTTAAACAATGTTTGTTTCTACTGTTCTCATGCTTTTTTCTTTTTAATGTTTCAGCTCATCCACCATACACTATGTGCTTTAGAGTGAAATTCTACCCACATGAACCCTTGAAGATTAAAGAAGAGCTCACCAGGTATTTTTTGTTTTTGTTTTTGTTTTTGTTTTTGTTTTTGTTTTTGTTTGGTTCTTTTTATAGTTTGTGCATTTAATGTGCATTGCTAACAAGTTCAAGGAAAGGCAGAATGTTGTCTAGGGTAGGGTTCTTACTAATTCTGATAAAATTAACATAGGCTGACATTTGCAATACTGATCATCTTTGTACTGTGACATCTACAAATTTTTTAAAGCAGTTTAAAAAAACTTTTCTATATCATTTTTTCTGAAATAATTTGAGATGTTTAACTATTAGCCCTAACTATTTCAGCAGGCTTATGTATAGTCTCACTTAATTTTCTCTTGGGTGTGTCTTTAGGATTACAAATAAGATAATATTTTCAAAGTAGTGACAAACCTTTAACAAACTGATGTAGAGGTGCAATATATTCATATTTTTCAAGTACAGCTGCTCTGGAGGGTAAGAACTCTTGCTACTTATGCTGGAATTTTGAAATTTATGCTGAAAACAGAGTTGTACAACAGCTCAGTTGTACTTAATGAATGGGAGCTTTGTCCTTCCTATTGGCCATTGTGAATATTCTGTTGGTCTGGGCATTTTTCCAAGAAGGGTACATGGTAGGGGGGTGGGGAGGGGGGAATTTAGGAAAGTAGCAGCTCTTTTGATCTCTGTACCAACTGTGCCGGACTTGGTGGTATGCTTTACCACCTTGTTAGTGAGCAGGCCACGCTGCTGACTGCTGGCTGAGTGCTGCAGAAGGACCAAGTGCCTCAGCACTTGTTGCCTTACGTCTTTCATTGACTCTTTCCCTGAGCACTGCATGTGCTTATGCTCACAAGTCATTTCATGGATGTGGGTGGTCCCTTTTTCACTGGCCTCATACTGAAAGTTTCAGAAACATCTTGTGTTCTGCTGAATGCTGTACTTGTCCTTTGTATAGGACAGCTGGAGCATGCTGTTCGTATTATAGCTATTTATCTTGGATGGAATACTGAAACTGTTCAGCTGAGTGAAGAGGTTGTAAAGCAGGAAGTCAATGGATTTTCATGATTTGCTGCTGTTTATCCTTGGATGAACATTTTACCTTTTATGATCCAGAGTATAATTGTATAGACCTTTCTCATTCAAGAGTCTAAATTAATTGACTTTTTAAAAACTTCTTGGATATCCTTCCAGGGTAAGTTTTATTGAAATGCAAAGCACCAAGAATTGGCTCACTAATGTGTATTGTGCTGTGAGTATGCTTTAGTCCTTATGGCATATTAAAAATTAATTTTTAAAGTCAAGTTGTGTGAAAAATGGGTTACAGTCTTTTATAAAAATTAATACCATTAAGAGCTTAAAAAGGAGAAATAATTTGAGACATCATTAATTCAACATGTTTTTGTATATGATAATTTTAATCATTTTCCAATGTTGTTATTTGGGAAGCTTTGCTTCATCTCTGCCCATATGTCTTACACAATAACAAAATACAGAAAATGCTCCTGAAATGAGCAAGTGCAGTGCAGTCATGTATCCCATCTCTCAGAATTTGCTTCATGACCAAAGCAGAGGGTCGGATTCAAGGTGATGCTCTAGATTGGCTGAAGTTATATTTCTTTTCCTTGAATTGCAGCGATTGGTGAAATTCAAACCAAAATTGGTAAAATTCAAACCATTCTTCAGATTCAAACAGAAGAATGTTTGTTAGCATTTGCCAGAGGACAGTCATGAAACCTCGAGGACTAGTTGACTTCTTGGTAGATTTTGCTTTGCCTTTTTTTTTTTTTAGTGCTGTGGTGTTCATTTGACAATCATATTTTTTTGCCATGTGTTCTTAAGATGTTTTGAAAATAAATTAATAATCTTGTCACTTTTTGACTTAACAGTCATCTGTACTTTGTGGCTGTATGTACAGTCAGCTGAGTGATAGTAATAGTGCTTTGCATTTCTGTTACTGTCTGTACCTATGCACGTCAAACCTGCTCTTTCATTTCTTCAGCTGGGTGGTAACCTGATGGGGGTCTGTGGTCCCCATTTAAATATTGAAACTAAATTACAGTAAGACATTCTGTCACTTTGCCATATCACTCTTTGGTTCAGAACATTAATTAACCCTGTGGTTAATCCCTCATATGGATTATTGTCAATGCAGTCTTTGTAAAAGTCCTGCTCTTCCATAGCTGATGTAAAAAAAAATCATCTATTCAGTACATGAAGCTGTGTGTCTATGGAGTAAAGGTTTGATTTCTGTGAAACCAGTGTAACATGTGTAGAGATGCCATTCAGGATTTAAACATCACTTGCAGGAAGAAAATTTAGCAGTTGACCCCTCAGATTACTGATGCTTTATTTCTGTCCTACCTTTTATATGTTGGGCTTGACTGTAATCTTTGAGTTACTCTGTGGTTTAACATGTGAAAGTATTTTCAGAAAATGAAGGTGGAGTATGACCTGTCTTGAAGTTATGACTGTGTCTATGATATAGTAAAAAAACAAGCCTGAAGTAGTCTATGTGCACTGCATGTTTGGAGGCCAGGATGCCTTGGGCAACAGGCAAGGTGTGCTTGCCTGTCACTGCATTTTATTACACTGCTAAGGACAACTAAGAATATTGTCAGTCATATTGTACCTTTTCAGCCACTTATGTTCATCTTCTCTTGTTTAAATTAACAACCATAGCTATGCTTTTGAAATAAAATCAGTGCCTGCCTTTGGATGTCAAGGCACTCTGAAATATTATTGCTGAAGAAGAAATTCTGTGGAAAATATTTCTGCTTCTCACTACAGAAGGGAGATTCTGTGTGGTCCTTGGTCACTGTTTTCTCTAGAATGAGGTGGTGTTAGGATGGTAATTCACGAGTTGTCTTCAGAGGCTATGGGGGTTGTTGCCTTGATCTCTCTTGCTAATGTAATAGTAGACCACCTGAAACAAAACTTGACAATGAAGTCCAAATCTTAATGCACTTCAGTGCTTCTCAGCTCATCATCCTAATGGGTGTCAACATGGATTTAGAAGATCTGTCCTTATTTTTGTAAATAGTTTCCACAGCAGGGAACTGAGGCTGCACATTTGAAACATGTTTGAGAAATACTAGAAATACACTTTTTTTTTTTTTTAATTAGGCAATTTTCCCAATGCCTCTTAAAAAATGTAATGAGAAAGTGGCAAGGATTTAACTTATCATCCTCAAATGATTTGGCCTCTGCACGTGCACTGGGGTCTCATCAGGCTGCAACACAAGCAGTGTATATATATATCTTTGAATGATTTTTATAATCTTTCAAGTGGAGAAAGATGGTCAGCCTTAGTAGAAGAGTGATGCTCCTTGTAGTGTAGTGTAGTGCTCCTTGAACCTGGCTGGGTGCCTTGCACTCATCAAAGCCTTTCTCTCACTTTCCTCCACAGCAAGACCTCTCATAGGGGAGAGAAAATGCAATGAAAGGTCCATGAATTGAGATAAGGACCAGGAGAGATCAGTCATAAAATACCATCATGGGAAAAGAGGGGGCAATTTGAGACATTAATTGAATTTACCACGAGCAAAATCAGAGCAGGATAATGAGAAGTAAAATAAGACTCTAAAAATGCCTTCTCCCCCACCCCTCCATCCTTCCCGTCTCTACCTGCACCTTCAGTGACACAGAGAGATGGGAAATTAGGATTATGGTCAATTCATCACAAGTCATTTCTTCCACTGCTCAAGGAGATGAGACCTCTCTCCCCTTCTGCACTGTCAGAGACAGTTCTCCATGAACTTTTCTCATGCGAGTCCATCTTATGAGCAACAGCTCTCTGTGGACTAGAGTGAGTCCATCCCTCAGGCAAGAGTCCTCCCAGAGCTGCTGTAGTGTGGGTCAGTCTTCCACGGGATGCTGTCCTCCAACGAGAGGCTGCTCCAGTGGGGGCTCCTCTCTCCATGGGCCTCCCATGAGTTCACAGGCTCCTCCGGCATCACAGAATTAACTAGGTTGAAAAAGACATCTGAGATCATCAAGGCTAACTTATTACCCAACACCACACTGTCACCTAGACCACATCCACTCTTTCTCAGACACCTCCAGGAACAATAACTTCACCACTTCCCTGGGCAGCCCATTCCAATGCCCAATCATCTTTCTGTGGAGAACTTCTTCCTAATGTCCAACATAAACCTTCCCTGGTGCAGCTTAAGACAGTGTCCTCTTGAACTCTCTATGGTTGCATGGGAGCAGAGGCTGACCCCCACCTGGCTGCACCACCCTTTCATGCAGTTGTGGAGAGCCATAAAGTCTCCCCTGAGCCGCCTCTTCTCCAGGCTAAACACCCCCAGCTCCCTCAGCTGGTCCTTGTAGGACTTGTGCTTCGGGCTCTTCACCAGCCTTGATGCCCTTCTCTGAACACTTTTAAGCAACTCAATATCCCTCCTGAATTGAGGGGCCCAGAACTGAAGACAGCACTCAAGATGTGGCCTTACCAGTGCTGTGTACAGGGACACAGTCACTGCCCTGGCCCTGCTGGCCACACTATTCCTGATACAGCCCAGGATGCCCTTGGCCTTCTTGGCTACTTTGGCTCACTGCCAGCTCATATTCAGTCCACTGTCAATGGCACTCAGGATGATCTGTTCCATAACCTTGACAAGTACTGAGGTCAGGCCGACTGGCCTGTGGTTTCCCAGATCCTCCTTTCAGCCCCTCTTATGGATGGGTGTCATATTGCCCAGCTTCCAGTTATCTGGAGCCTGCCAATTTAGTGAGGAGCCAGGACTCTAATATATAGAGCCACACCTACAAATCTTTCTTTCCTGTCTCTTCTGAAGAGCAAGTAATCATCCATTGAAGCACTCCAGTCATGCAAGTCATCCTTCTGTTTTTCCATGATGGTGACATCGTAGCTTTCCTTCTTTACAATGGCTTCCAACTCCTCTTGCTTATCACCCATGCTTCATGCATTAGTGTACATGCACAACAGCTGGTGTGCTGATTTCACCCCTGACTCTGGCTTGCCATCTTAGACTCACCTCTGGAGAGCCTGTTTTGAACCCCCTCCCTCTTCAAACCTAGTTTAAGGTCCTCTCAATTGGCCCTGCCAACTCATGGGCTAAAACCCTTTTTCTCTTTTTAGAGAGATGGAGCCAATCTGACTCAAGACGGCCTGTTGCTGTAAAAAGCTGCCCCATAATCAAAGTTGCATCCACCTGCTCTGGTGTGGAGCTTGTCCATGGGCTACAGGTGGATCTCCACATCCCTGTGGATCTCCAGGGTCTGCAGGGGCACAGCTGCCTCACCATGGTTTGCACCATGGGCTGCAGAGGAATTTCAGCCCTAGAGCCTGGAGCATCTCCTGCCCCTCCTTCTGCATTGACCTTGGTGTCTGCAGGGTTGTTTCTCTCACGTGTTCTCACCTCATTCTTCTCTGGCCACAATTACATCGGTGCAATCACTTTTTTCTTCCTTCTTAAATCTGTTATCACAGGAATGTTACTACCATTTCTGACTGGCCCAGCCTTGGCCAGCAGCGTGTTCATCTTTGGAGCTGACAGGGATTGGCTCTTCAGGGCATGGAGGAAGCTTCCAGCAGCCTCTCACAGAAGCCACCCCTGTATCCCCACCATTACCAAAGCTTGGACCTTTACACTGCGACCATTTCTCAGGGTTTGATTCTGCTCCATGTGTAGTATGTGGAGGATATCAGGCTTTTCTGAAAGTTACATCTATGGCTTTCTAGGTCTGGCTTTCTATCTCTTACAGACATCGTGAAGTCGAGACAAAGTCCTTTAGTTTTAGAAAATAGCATTTAACTGAAATAATTGAGCATATCTAACGAGAGTAAAAAGCGCCAGTTTTCAATCGCGCAATAGCAATGACACCAGATCTTCACATACTCTGCCACACATATCTGTAAAATATAATTTCCGTTTCTTTTCTTTTAAAATCAGGCTTCACAATGTAGCCTGACATGACTGGAGATAGAGGCCGGTTTTTTTATTACTGTTAATTTCCTTTTCTCTTAATATTATTTTTAAAAAGAAAATAAATTATTTTTGATTAATTTCTGTTGTTTGTCCAGAAATCACGACGGCTTGATGGGGAGAGGTGTTATTTTGCTATGTGCATCAAACTGTGTGCAGAAAGAAAGATATTTTATAGTTCACTATACTGCCCAAGGTTTTTCTGCTGGCATGGCATGCAAAGATATAAAATTGCTGTGAAGAAAGTTTTACCTGCAGAAGTCACTCAATCCACAGCATACGCAGGGTCCCAGCAGAGTCTATGAAAAGCACAGATATTTTGCTATGTGCCTTTCTTCCCTGTCCTTGTTCACAGCTCAAAGCCCTGAGAGAGTCCTTCACTGGGAAAACCTGAGATGCTGTACATGAATAGGATGTGAACAGACAAGGAGTATGAACAGCTAGACCCAAAGACTGATCATACTTGGGCATAGATTTCCATTTTGTTATTTATTTTCAGTGTTCTTGTTTAGGTAATAAATAAATCAGCGTTTTTTATTTCTTATATAAGTGAGCATCCCAGGGCCTCCTGCTTTCTTATCTTCAAATCCCTACATTTTAGTATGTATGCATAAAATGAGAGAATATAAAGTCATTTGAGGTCCCAAAGGAATGCTCTAAAATGCTACAGATAATATTGTATCAGCAGTAATCTGTGATTATTATAGAGAAAAACAGTTCTAGACGAAGGCATAAATGGCTAGCTGGTGGAATTAACCAAAGATGGATTATTTCAACTAGCTTTCAACCCTAATCATCAACTACCTAATCCATGCTTCCTAATCCAAGAAGCAGTTCTTCAATGACTAGTCTGTCATAAATCAATGTAGGGAGTGTTTTGATAGCAGGAAAAGCAGACAAAAAATTGTTTAATTGGAAGTCATATAAAATGACAAAGGGTATGTAAACATGTTTCTCTACTCCAGTCTCAATCAGCCGTATTTGATGTTGCCATGTGCTGGAAGGGTCTGGTGCTTTTCCATCCAGAAGCAGGAGGCCAGTTGAGATTGACAGTGGTTGTTAATGCCTGAATGGATCTGGTTGTTAATGTCTGAACATCAAATGATTTATTTGGAAGTCAGAAAGTTGTGCAATAGGTTAATAGCTCTGAGTTCCTACGAGCTGGGCCTGTGTTGCCAGCTGTCTTCCAGACATCATTTATGAATACATCTCCTCCTGGTACCCTCTCCTGCTCTTGAAATGTGCAGTCGCAGCTGTGCTTTTGTATCTATGAAAGTCCACTTAGTTATTTTGGCTTTGTCAAGGCCAATTTGGCAATTGCCAAGTGAGTTTATAGTTTTAACAGTATTGCAGTCACAATCAGATTGAATAGCATAAATCTTAAAAGTGAATGTTTTGTTAGTAAGAGCACTAGACACTGCAGGTTTGCAGATAACATTCAGCATGGGGAAAAAATTACCAAGAACAGTCATGTTTTTCTTGGAGATTGTGCCTGAGGGAGAAGAGACCTTGGACATGTTCAGAGCTCTTCTTGTGGTCCTCTGAGGGGAAGGCAGAATGGCAGAGAAGATGCAGTCCTGTCATGGTGTCTTGAAGAAAAGACTGTTCCTGTGCTGTGGTGGGACTTTTATGTAGCCAGGAGCCAAAACAATGCTCATCTTTTACCACTCCTTTGTCTGCTTAGCGAAATTAATTATTATGTAACAATAAGGATGTTTTTCCCCTGTAGCCAGTGCTGTCAAGCAACTCACTGGGATGGTAATTTATCAGCCCTTTACCTTTCCCCAAGGAAAGACCATACACTGTAAAGTAGGCACCAACCAGCCTTTGTAGCTGGGAGAACAAACCCATAGCTTGCTAGATGCGAGTGGCAGTCAAAATCTTGACTGCACAAGTCAGAGATTTGAGATTTCTGAAAGCTGTTATTGAAGTCACCTTCCCACCCCCCACCCCAGGGCGTAAAATGAAGTACTTCTTTCTGAAGAAATAGTTTTGGTGTGGGTTTGGGTGTTTTGGGGCTTTTTTTATTACTAGTTATCCATGATTTTGGCAGTATAGGAGGGGCATATGTTCAGAATTGAGATATGAAGTACTGATACTTTCATTATGTTTTGAGTCCTTAGCATTAGTATATTTCTTCAGAAGGCACAAAACAAGAAGGGTGATTCTTTCTACAGGTGCCTGCTAACACAGAATTAGTAATTCAGTTTTTCAAATAAGCTAACAAGGTGATTCCTACTACTTTTGGTATTACATATTTTAAGAGAAGTAGAATTTTCCTTTTTCTTGTGTTTGGATGAAGATTATCCTTTGAAATCGTGACACATATGCCCCAGTTCCTCGGTCCTTTGTTAGAATTTGGCTTATGACTGATCAGATAAGTTAAATGAGCAACTGCTGTGCTGACATCAGTGTGGCATGCTTACTGTCATGTGTATGACAAATGGAGAGCTGGGTTTAAGCCATGCTACCACAAATGGAACTTTCCTATTGTTTCAGAAAACCAAGAAAACTAATAGATGATCTTCTTCCCATCCAAATTCACTAAAGGGTATTTTTAAATTGTTATATTAGGACTTTCAACACTTAAATTTGTACCTATTCATTTTAATATTATTTTCTGGATATTTTGCTCGTATTTGTGCGATCATTCTTTTCTTGTACTTGGTAATACTGTTTTTCTTCACAACCTCCTGAGGCAATTGGTTCAATATCTGCTACGTCAAGTGCTTTATTTCCTCTGCATTAAACAGTTTCCTGACTTTGCCTATTTTCCCTTAGCTCTAGTATTACAGCATTCAGTGGATAGTAGTTCTGCTTTTGCCTTTCCCATTACCCCCATGATTTCAGAAGACTCACTCTTATTCTTCAGTAGTCATCATCTTGCCCTGTAAAGGAGGCTCTGCCCTCTCGTTCATTTTAGTTCTTCTTTACTAATCAAGCTCAGCTACATCCTACTCAGGCTGCAGGGACCAGAGCTAGGTAAAAAACTCAAGGTGTGATTACTTCAAGGCTTAAAGCAGTGGCAAAATTCCCCTCTGTCTTTTTCACAGTATCATTATCAGTGGTGCCAAATATTCTCTTGGCTTTGTTTTTGGCTGCTGCTGTACCCTGTGTTGATGATTTCAGAGTGATGAATTTTGTTTATTTTAAAAGATATCAAAATCCTTCTCAAGTATTAGCAAATAATTAAATAATATGTTTTAGCCAATATAATTATTTTTTTCTGTCAGAGAATCAGTTAGGTTGGAAAAGATATCTGAGATCACTGAGTCTAAAACCACCATGGTTTTACCATGGTAGACCATGGCACTGAGTGTCACACGCAGTTTTGTCCCAAATACCTCCAGGGATGGTAACTCTACCACCTCTCTGGGAAGCCCATTCTGAAGTTTAATCACCCATTCTGTGAAGAAACTCTTCCTAGTGTCCAGCCTAAACCTCCCCTGGTACAGCTTAAGACTGTGTCCTCTTGTCCTTACATGGGAGAAGAGACCTAGTCCCACCTGGCTGCTCCCTCCTTTCCTGCAGTTGTGGAGGTCTTTTTGTGGTCTCTTTGTGGAGAGCAAAAAAGGTCTCCCCAGAGCCTCCTCTTCTCCAGGCTAAACAACCCCAGCTCCCTCCGCTACTCCTTGTAGCACTTGTGCTCCTTCCTTCACCAGTCTTTTGTCCTTCTCTGGATTTGCTCTAGCACCTCACTGTCCTTCTTGAAGGGAGGACCCCAAAACTTGACACAAGACTGTAGGTGAGGCCTCACGTGTGCTGAGTACAGAGGGAGCATGGCTACCCTATTCCCTCTGGATGCACTTTTCTTGATAAAGGCTAGGATGCCGCTGGCCTTCTTGGCCACCTGGACACACTGCTGGCTCATATTCATCCTTTTTCTCTTCATGGCTCTGTAAAGCACAGAAAATATATTCTCTTATTTGTGATAATACATACTTGTATGTAGTAGTTAGTGTTTAGTGGAGATTCATATACTTTGGCAGGAAATTGGTGCTCCTGCAGTGTACTTCATCATATCTACAGTAGAAGACAAAATGTAAAGTTGGTAATCAGAATAATATGCATAAAGAACTCAAAAAATCCTCTGGATAGAAGGGCACCCAATCCAGGAATATTATAAACACATTCATTTGCCCTCTGCCACTCTGTACCTGAGTACACACAGTACCATGGAAAAGAGAAGTGAGTTAAAATCAGACATGATGCTGAGATAACAAATTTTGAAGAATTGCTGGATCTCTGCAGGTGACCATATCTATGGAAAGCTGGAAAGACTGCAACAACACTGGGGGATACATTTGCTATGGGAATAAATGGAGTGAAGTGACTTGAACAAAATAAAAAACCATTATGTGGCCAAATCACAGGGTTTGGCTGTGGGAAAGCTTACTTGCCTCACTGAACATCTTAAAATAGATAAATTGTCTGTTAAGCAGCTAGCAGCATGGTCTCTCGGGATCATGATGCTTGCTTAAAAATAAGAATAGATATTGCTGATCTTTAATCTGCATGGCAGCAAAAGCCTTGGCTGACCTGAAGTTGAGTCTTCTGTACTGCAAACAGATAACAGATGGAAGTTATTCCAATGAGAGACATTTGTTAGTGTATTTACTGAAGCAAAATTTTGCTAGCTTCTTGTTAATCTTGAATACTTAGGTTGTAAATCAGGTTATAAAGGTAAGCCATGGCTTGGAAAAAACAGCTATGGTGGAAGGGTACATGAAGAAGCAAAATCAGATCTGATTTTGCAAGTTATTTCTGTAAGTGTATACAGTTTTAAGTACATACATACACCTTAGTGAATTTAGGAGTCAGGCATACATTCAGAAGATTTTGGTGGCCTGGAGCATAAATTACTATATCAGGATTGCAGGAAGTGTCTGAAGTTTAGTGAGCCTTTGGCAAAATGTGCAAAAATTCTTTTCAATTGAAAATACACTTATCTTCTTAGTTTGAAAGAACTCTAAAGTCTTAGTTTTGTTTCAGGCTGCCCTTCTTGCTTTGGAGATCTTTGTCTTCACAGGACAGGTGCTCCAGCCCTCTGATCAATCTGGTGGCTCTTCTCTGGATTTGTTCCAACAAGCCCACCTCTTTCTTGTATTACAGAGCTGGATTGCAGACCTCAGGGCTGGATACAGCACTCCAGATGGGGTCTCACCAGAACAGAGTAAAGGGCAGAATCCCCTCCCTTGATATTCTGCTCACACTTCTTCTGATGCAGCCCAGCCCAAACATAAGGTTGGCTTTCTGGGTTATGATTGCGCACTCTTTGGTCATGTGGAGCTTTTCACCAACCAATATCCCTAAGACCTTCTCTTCAGGGATGCTTTCAATTCGTTCTCCAACTGGCCTGTATTTGTGCTCTGGATTGCCCTGACCCACGTGCAGGACCTTACAGCTGGCCTTGTTGAACTTCATGCGTTTTCCACAGATGCACCTCTCAAGCCTGTTAAGGTCCCTCTTGATGGCATCACTTCCCTCCAGCTATGTTGACAGACCCATATACAACTTGGTTTTGCCGGCAAATGACACTGAGGATCTTTTATTGTGGTCAGCAACAAACTATTTGCTTAGAAATGACAGGTGTTGATCTGTTGACCTCACAGTTTGGCTAAAAAGCCATACTCTGAAATCTTGGTTGGGTTTTTTTGGCCCTGCTTAAAAGCTGAACAGTTTGGCCTCAAGCTAATGGTCACTCTGGATAGAGAGTGACATCCTATTTTTTCACCCTGGAAAATCTTACCAAAACATTTTGTGTAGAGACTGCTCAGCTGCCACGGTTATATATGGTATTTACATCAATAAACTGAACCTTTTCTGGTACATTTTTGTTGCAGATGAAGAATTTTTATTTCATCTCACTAAGGTGCAATCTGCTACAGGTAGTTCCTCTGGGATCTACCTGTAGAATAGCAATGCCTACATAAGGGAGTGAATTTGTGAGCTGTTACTGGACATTGATTACAGGGGGAAAAAAAAGATGCTGAAAAAAAAAAATGCCCTGAAGTGAAAAGATCCTGTTGATCTTGTAATGCAGTGAAGGGATATGTTTACAACGAGAGAAAATTGCTTTTCTCATTGATAACTGTATCCCATTTATTGTATTCAGTAAAAATCCAAGGAAAGGAGAAAAGTTTCTCTTGCTTTTCAGATAGTATATCCAGGCTTGGTCTTGATGCTGAAGCTCATGATATGAGCAAGTAACAGAAGCAGGTAACTTGGACAAAATATGTCTGACATTGGTGTTATTCGTAAACCACATTTTTATTGGCTATGTTCTATGTTGCTCAAGGCTGGAGAGGATTGGCGGTGTCAAGGAATGCCCTGATGGTCTGTAGGAGCCACTGAATCTTGACAGAGCCCTCTAGATGGTAGATTTTGTCTGGTTGAAGCAATGTTTAGATAGTTTATCTTCCCAGAGAGGTGAAGTGGCTGAATGGTGTGGCTGTAACCCGCTAGGTGCTGGGAAAGAAGCTGTGAGTGACTTGTTGTGCAGTGGGTTGATCCATCTGTGGGAGGCTGTTCTGCAGGAGAGAAAGCAGAAGAGAAAGTGCTGACCTTGAAGCTGTGCCATTCCACTTGCTATTTGAAATAAAGCTTAAAGATTCTATGTGGTAGAAGGCAGAGGACAGGTTGTTTCCTTCTCCCCATTTCTTTAGAGAAAGAGATGAATAGAGAAGTGACTCCGCCCCAGGCAGGTGCCCCATGCCTGTGGCTCTTTAGGCCTCATGAAGTTATTTCTGCCTTCAAACTTCATCTGGAATTCTTTACA
>VYXF01002090.1:109996-135276 GCA_013397295.1 Polioptila caerulea | reverse complement strand
ATGTATTTATGAAAATGTTGTGTAAAAAGCCTTGAATTTATCTGAAAGCCCCCCAAATTTTTATTTTTTCAAAGTTGTGTGGCCTGTTCAAATGCCTATTTCATATGTTGACCTCATAGAGGTAAATGCAAGTTATTTTTCCTTTCCTTGGGTGGCCAATGTGGGTGCAGGCTTAAGATACCTGAGTGTTACTGAATTGGCTGTTTTCTCTGCTTTGTGTATCAATTGCTTGGCAGAAGTCATATGGGAAAGACTGTCTTTTGGGAGAAGAAAATTTTTCTCTGAAGATATGAAATTACTGCTATTTTCTGATAATAACTACCTCAAAAACCATTTAAAGTGTTA
The DNA here is from genome assembly GCA_013397295.1 of Polioptila caerulea. Taxonomy (NCBI): domain Eukaryota; kingdom Metazoa; phylum Chordata; class Aves; order Passeriformes; family Certhiidae; genus Polioptila; species Polioptila caerulea. The sequence continues at coordinate 134,931 of VYXF01002090.1, read as the reverse complement.
AGCTAAAGGGAGTATTTTCTTAAAAACCAAACAGAAAACTAATGCTTGTCTATAATTGAAGCTAACCGAGAAGTGTTGTTTAAATTTGTTTTGAAAGGCGTATAACATTTTTACTGTTTGCTACATCATCATCCACATTGTAACTACTCATTAAGCACTTTTCAATTTCCTGTGCTGCCTTACTGTGTTTCCCTTAGCCATCCCACCAGCTCCTTGGTGGCTTTTACTCTGGTGCCAGCAGGAGCACAGGATATCCTGGTCTCCACTGAGGTGGCTCTCCAGCTCTTGTGCAGCTGTCAGTGGAGCCACTGGCCAGCGAAACTACAAATGTTACTGTCTCAGTATAATCTCTGAGGCTGTCCCAGAAGACTTGGCAACGGTTGCTAGAAGATGCTTTTCTTTGTGGGCGTTAATATAATTTCATTCAAGATTAAACAACTTCTTGCATGCTGAATACATTGAAATTCAGCATACCTTGAATATATTAAAAAGCACTAAAACTAAATTATGGTTTAGCAAGTCCAGAAGAAGGTGGATGTATTTCATTTAAGTGCTTCTTACAGTTAGAAGTACATATTATATGGTTTTATTTGTAATGCTGGTGGCCTACTCATGTACGCTTTATATTTAGCTTCTAGTACTACCCTAATCACATTGGTATCTAACAGCCTTGTAAACACGAAGGGAATTTAATTGAAAGGACACAGAGTAGGCTCCAAAACTTGCAAGCAGTGTTACAGGAGACAGAAGACACATTTCTGGGGATCAAGGATCTGTTGAGGTTTGTGTGGAGCTGAGGGGGATGTCTGGAAAAGAGCAGGGCTTGGGCTACAGCAGGGATAAGTACCTTCTAGACCTCAGGGCCCAAAATTTTTTAACTTCCTGGTTATACAAAATTTACTGAGGACTTTGGAGGGCTGAATCCAATGTCCTCTTCATTTCAGTCTTTGGTATCCCATGCTGCCCCCGAGTTTCCCAGTGTAGTCATTTAGATTTATCTAGGCCATGTGTTGGCAACTATCACTGCTTCAAAAAACCCTAATTTTCTAAATATTAAAAAGTCATTGTGTGTGGTGTAATAGGTGAAAAATTAGTTTCTATTCTGCTACATTTTCCCAGTGTTTTCATGCCAGAATTCATATCAGTTGTAGTCTGGATGAATCAGATAGATGGTTGGAAGGTAGTCACCTAGTCCTTTCCCTGAAGGATTCCATGTATGCTGATTTCCTTAAAGCCTTTTTCCTTCTGAACCATATTTCTTCTGACGGAAGTGTGTTTAAAACCAATTCAAATCTAGCAACTGTTCTTGTAATTCTGGTTTCACTAACTAGGAAATGGTAAGCATGAGATATTGTTTTGTTAAATTAATGTTTGAATGGTACAGAGAATATTTCCAGAAACTTTATGGTGAGGCACAGCTTTCCCTGAGCAGTATTTTAATGGAAGAGGTGGTTGAAGCACTAAACTAGAGAAAGGATGGACAAAAGAGTTGTCTTCTCCATTCTCTTTTGAAAGACTGAAAAGATAAATCAATGCATGGGGTTTTTCTTTTTGTATAATTCCAAGAAGTATTCAGTAGAAAGGATAATCTATTTGAGTTGCAAAGTTTGTAAAATTTATGGCAACATTGATAATTTTTTAGCTTTAGGAGAGATTTTTCTTGAATGTACTTCTTTAGGGAAGGGTGGTCATAATCATGATTGTGATCTGCAAATGTCATTGTTTTTGTTGTTGTTCATTAGTTTAGTTTAGTATTATAGTATAGTTTATTAGTTATTGCCTGTCTCATGGTGAGGTTTTGATTCAGGTTCTGCATACTTAACACAGTGATATCTTCAGGTGTCTGTGTGAAATTTTAAAGTGTATGGATTTCTTCATTAGCTGGAAGGAACTATTTCCTCTATCACCCTTCTCCCTCCTCACCTCTTCTCTGTTTGGAGAAGGCTTTATGGGCTAGGTGTGTCTGGACCAGAAATATTAATCTATTGTGATAATAAAACAGGAAAGCTTAGTAGATTTCTCTGTATCATGGGAATAATTTTTAAAATAATATTAGCTAAATTAAAACCGCATCTCTTCCATAAGTGTGTTCTGTCTTTGAATACACTTAAAGCTGTCTGTGTCACTGCAGCAATTTATGAAGTTAAGCTGAAACACAAATGTCTCAACATAGACTTCAGAGACAGCATCACAGTCTGATCTCTGAAGGCACACAAGAAATTTAAAATGTTCTGGTAGAAGGAGTTACATACACGGCACATGTCATCACAGCATGCATGCTGTAAAATTAAACCCATAAGCATTTAATAGACTCAGTAAAACAGTTCGATTATTGTTTTTAAGTGGTTATTTGGGTTTTACTGAGATTCTATCTGTCTCAGAGAAAAAAAAAACTTTGCAGTAAAATTTAAAATTGATATTAAAGTGTTCCGCAGCTTTCTAAGTTTAATATGTTTCAGCAACTTACAGAAATTTATTTACTTCCTAGATGATAATGTTTCTTTCCATATACAGACCTTTTTAAAGGCTTTCCTCTGCCAGTGCCAGGCTGAGCAGCTCCTGGTCACACTGCTGCTTGTGTTGTGTCTGACCTTATGATTCTGATAAACTGAACCACAGCCTACAATGCAATTTCATTTACTAGTGTCTTCATTTAGTGCTTTTATTTTTTTGAAGTATCACCACCACTGTGCTTTTGTTTTCTGTTGCAATTAAAACATTAGTAATCACAGCAGGTTCATTTCAATGCCACATAGTACCATTATTGGGACTAAAAATAGTAGGAAAAAGACTTTGTTTAAAAACATCTCCACTATCTGCCAAAATATTCTGACCTTAAAGTAAAAGCTGATCAAGAGCATTAGCATGTAATTTTATAATTATTGGAGCCTTAACTACATGTAAAAAGGTTTAAAGATGCAACAGCAAAAACTTATTCATGTGGTAAGCAGTTCTGTTCAGTGTATAGTGCAGCTAAATGTGCTGATTCTTCAGCAGAGTTCTAGCTTTATTTTAGGTTTAAAGGAACCCCAAGTAACTCAGTTCTGCTGGAAGATCAAGCTCTGGGATATAACAGCAAGAATATTTAATAGGAGGACATCCTTCTTGAAGTTGTTACTGTTGCCCCTCCTGAGATCACAGTGAAATATGTCTGTGATTGCAGGGCAGGGCAACGAGTGATTGATATAGACTGAACCTGTGCTGCTTAAAACTTTATAGCTGGTGTCCCTGGTTTGAGTGGAGGTGAATATGTAATGTTTCTAGAGACCAGATCATAATACACATATTTATTTATTCTTTTATTAAAAGACATTAGTCTTTTAATAAGACTAATACTTTTTAATACTTTACAAACCACAAATGTCCAGAAATTAAACATAGAAGGACATACACTCGTAAACTGTTGCTCCTGTGTTCTGCAGCAAGTACCTTTCCTTGACATGGAGATGAGGCAAAAGAGTGGACTGTAACTGTTATCCATATTAGTTTGCTAGTAGTAGTATCTCACAGCACTTTATAAGTCAATAAGAGAATCAGAGAAGGCAAATCAAATTACCTCACTAATGGCACTCAGGAAACAAGAGGACGGGAACAGCATTGAATATGTTTCTTGTTTGTTTTTTTGTTACATGGTCTTTGTCAGAAGGAATTAATGCTCAATCCTGTGCTATTTCATCCTTAACTTGCACTAAGATTTATGACTTCAGTATGTAACAGATACATACTTCAAAGGAAAGGTATGAAGGGGAGAAACTTTTGGAATTAGTTGTTTTTGGCAGTGAGTGAAGCAAGTAGACCATCACTGTGACACACCCTGGAAGTTATTCCCTGTTGAGCTTCCTCGCCTTTGAAGTGCTTCAGAGCTGGGGTCCCTGTGGGGAACAGAAAGAGCTTTTACATTCTCTAGTGCACAATTCTCATGAGCCTCAAGTTAAAATAGAATACTTATCAGTGTTCTATTGAAGTATTTGTTTCCTTAAAATTTTATTAGGAACTTTGGATTGATGGATTCCTAGGTTGAATCATTAATTCATGGCTAATTGCTGTGAAGCTCTAATTTCAAAATAATCTACTTTTTATCATCACTATGGTATGCAGAAACTTTTCTGAGTTGTAGTTTCTTTTTCTGGTCCTGTTCAATACCTTTGCCATGTGGCAAAGATGGGTGCTATAGTGACTGCAATATAAAGAAAGACAGTATGTCTTTCCCTTAATGCTGAATTAATACTGAAAAATAAGGTCAGTGCAGTAAATGCACTGAGAGACCTGAATTTCCTGAGAGTAGTGGGTTCCAAAAAAGCAAATATGTGTTGCCTAAACAGTCTCTGTTTTTCCACCGTAACAAACTTGCATAAGTGAGTACACTGTAAGTTCTTGTGTAGAGCTGTTTGTTGCATATGGAAAGCTTAAGGGCTTTTGAACAAAGCAAATCAAAAACATATCTAATGTTAGATCAGTGATTGATTACAAAAAACATTGACTTTGCTGATAGGATTTGTTACAGCTGTATTTTTATTTAGTAAGAAAAATTTCATTACTAAGTTACATATGAAAAGCATATTATCGAGGCTTAAATGTTAATCCTTTGATAAGAGATGAATGAGGGTTTTTTTCATTTGATATTGTCCTTGACTCTTGTGCTTTGTGATGTTCTTTTAAGGCTTTCCACTGTAGCCATTTGATTAGTCTGTAATCGGATAAGATCAAATTTGTCCACATCTTCTGCTTTTTTTTCCCCAAATGCCACAGCTTGATGTACATAAAATCATCATAGTTGCAGAGGCTATAGGGGAGGAGAGGCTGATAACACTTTTTAAAATGTCTCTTTAATAGTAATAGCAAGCTGAGATTTTTTTTCCCTATTTGAATATACCAACTCCCCAAACCACATTGTTGCAAACTACTTGTCACTTCTTGGTCCATTGAAACAAGGAGATTGACTATCCTTTGTACCAGCAAATAGAGGTGGATAAAAAAAGGGCATTTTGTAATCCTTTGTTTTCAGAAGGTCCAATACCTAATAAGCAACCCAACTATTTGTTTGGCTTTTCACTACGCAACATAACTATTCTAAGTAAGTTAGGTCAAACTAGTTAACTACTTCTGTCAAATGCAGTTGACTGGTACATGAAATAAACTTGTTGTCTTTTTAGGGATCATCCATGGTCTTACAGTTGTGATGACACATAAAGTTGTGATTTAGTAGTATTTAAAATGGAGTAAAAGTTTAGTAGAGCTACCAAAAAAACCGAATGGAAAAATAACCATTTTTATTTTGACTGCTGCTTTCATGCTGCTTTCTCCCTAAGTATTAGATATAGACAAAGATTAGATATAAACAAACATTTGGATTTTTGGTGCTTCCTTTAATACATGCTCTTTCCCACTTGCAAGTGGTGACAAAAAGATCAAAATAGGAAAGGGAAAGAAGGCCACTTCTTCTCTAATATGTATTTTTTTTAAATTTAGAAGTAAAACATCCACAAAAATGTGGTCCAAAATTAAGTAAAGATTGTGTTGTGTCAAATAAATACTGAAGAAGCCCAAGAAATATCATGGGGTTGACTAGGAGATGGTATACAGTGAAGTAAAAATGAACAATTTTAAAACTTGTTAACAGAAATATTTGTTGAAAAGTTTGTGAACACATACATTGCCACAGGTTATCATCCTGTTGTGTTCAAAATAGGATTTGATGTCCACAAGCATGCTAGGTGTTGTTTTAATTGTTAAACTGAACTTTTGGCCATATGCTGGATATCGTATGTCAATACTTGTTGGTTTCTATCTGATGGGGGATAACAGACTTGTGGGGAAATAATGCTATAACAATACACAGTGAAGTATTAAATGTCAATTCCTATGTACAATTAGTCACAGTGTGAGGCTGGATTCATAAAAAACTTCTGGGGTAAAATAAAGTATGACTATCACAATGCTTTTAGAAAATTTGTTTATGGATTTTCTTTTTTTCATAATCTGCATGGAAAGTATTTATGAGGTCTGGCTTTCTAAAGGTCCTAGGCCTAGGCACTGTTCATTCTCATATAACTGTATTATCTATCAAAATCATGTACTCTAGTCATACAGATACAGAAATGAAATAATACTTGAAACAGTCCACTTTCAAGTAGGCACTGTAAATCTGTATTGGAGCTTATTGTAATGGCAGTAGTTACCAAAAATCAAACAAAACCTACTCTAGACCCCAAATCTTCATTGCACATTTCAGGCTTTACTGTATATTTGCTGTCGATTATAGACACCCTAAAAATAGGGGTGTATAAATGGCAATGCTGGCAGAATCTGAGCCATCATGCTGGTGGCAGGCACTGCTATAATTAGGCATACATCTGAGTAGGCAGTGTAATATGATTGCCATGTTTATACCTTGCACTGGAAGGAATGTTTGTTAATCCTTTTAAATGAGATGGGGAGCAAGAGTTTGTGGAAAAAAGATGCTAAGGGTTATTTCATATTCAGGCTGACATGGGGTTATATTCAAAGACAAGAAATACTTGCAGAATATTAGATAATTCTGGTTAGTTGATGTTATCTCAGGATTTATATAAAAACATCAGAATTTACCTGAAAACATCGGTCTCTGTACAATTCAGCAGATGTGAAAAGCTTTCTACCTTTTTATTACTAACAAAACATGGTTAAAATAGTTTGAATGCCAGTAAAAACATTCCTTTCCTCTGTCTTTAGGCATTTAAACTCTCCAGTCAAAAAGTCTTTTTCTCCTATTTCTTTTTGTTGTCAAACTCTTTTTACTTTTGTAATTTCAGAGGCCAGAGCCCAGCTGTTGCTGAATTTAACTTGCTTCTTAAAGCAAATTCTTTGGAAACTTATGGTGTTGATCCTCATCCTTGCAAGGTAACACTTCTTTTTACTAACTTTTAATAAAATGTTCTTTTTACTAGCATTTAGTTAAAAGCCAGTAATGGAATTGATTTAGCTCTGGTTTTTATCCAGGCACAAATGGGCAGCAATTTCTAAAAAAGCTGTCCTGGAATTACATATTAAGCTTAAGCCTTGGAAGATCACTGACTGGTTAACATTTCTGCATCAGTCAAAAAAAAGGGTCTCTTCAGAGGGAGCAGAAGAACATCACAGGAGAATCTAGTAGATTGTAATGGCACGAGCTCTGATTATGGTCCATAATTTCTTTGCATTTAGTGTAAAGGTATATATACTCCAGGTATTAAATATTTCTTATTTGCCAAGATTTTCGAAATTCACCATTATTTTTACAAGAAAATGTGACACATTGATTGTCCACGGCAGATCAGTTTTTCAAACACCATCAAAATATGCTAATCTTAGGAAGAACAGCAAGCCAAATGTACAAGGATGAGAATCCACTTCCCATTCCTGCTTCCTACTTTATTATTTTGTGGTCATCTATTAACAAGATGATCTTAATTATCAGTTCTGATTATCTTGTATGTGTGTGTTTTTAATTACTTGGTTGTATCTGCATAATCTGCAGTGCTCAGTTTTAGAGAGACTTGCTTTGTGTTTCAGCTGCTGCTTTTGCTTTGGCTCATGTATTATGTCTTCTGCTGGGACAGCAGTACTGTTTGTTGAGCTGTTCTGGTGATGAGCATCCTTAAGCAGTCAGCTGCAACACAAAAGGGCATAACATTTTGTACATACTTCATCAGGAATGGTGCTCCTGTGTGAAAGGCATGGTCTGGTTCAGAGCTTAGTGAAGTCAGTGATGTAGTAAACTTTGCTTTGAAACTATACTGCAGATTTTCAAAAAGCATCCCAGAAACTGAGGCATAACTGGCTCAGAATTATTTCTTTATCTGGGTGTCAGATTGTAGTGTGGAGGACAATCAGAGGTTCATCAACCATGCCTAAGGAAAATTTGTCTGTCTTCTGGAAGTGAGCTGCAAAGCAAGGTCCTTTGCTGGCTCCTTATGACATGCATGCTCCTTATTACAGTGCTGTGGCTGCTCCTCCAGAACCATACCTGTTTCTGTTCCCATTTACTGTGTTGGCAAAACATAAGGCATAATAGAGTTGATTATCTTAACAAGATGAGGGTATGGAACTTCGGGTGGACAGAAAATCCAGTTAATATAAAATTCAGCTCAATAATTAATAGACAATAATAAGCCAGAACTTTTATTGTGGAGTTTTATTTTTTAAATTTTCTTTCATATTTGAAAGACAAGTACTACTATTTCTTCTGGTTTGTACTGAAGTGTACATAAGTACAAATCAGAAGCTTATACTAGTAAATGCTGTCTGTCAGCAGTATTTCCAACATGACACCTTGCAGGGGAACAATGTATAGTGAAATCGTAAAAAACATCAGTGTTGAAGCTGATATGGATCCCTAGTTTGTAGTTAGTCCTCCTTTTAAGAATGGGACACACACAGAAATAAGTTTTTAATAGATTTGATATGTCTACCTAAGGAGTCCCCGTTGTCATCAGCTACAGATAGATGGAAACAATATATAAGATATTGTTACTCAAATAAATGAAGTCTTTATTGTCAAGGGCAGTCCTTTCCTTTAAAAGTGTACATTTTGAAGGCAAAATTTGTTTTGAAGAGGAAAACAAAATAAAGGTAATCTAGAATGGGGTAACAATTTATGCTTTCGGTAAGAAACACCTCATTGGATGAGGGGAAAGTTATGTTTTTATGTATCTTTTTCTTTTTCAAGGACTCATTTGGCACAACTACATTTTTAGGATTCACAGCTGCAGGATTTGTAGTTTTCCAGGGGAATAAGAGAATTCATTTATTAAAATGGTAAGCATATGATGTAAGAATATTTTAACAAATAAGCATATTTTTTCCTATGTCTTCTCTTCCTACCATCTTCACCTGCATTTGTTGTCTTTAAGGAGAACCATGAGAATATTACATCTCCTGCCCCATCATGTTTCTGTTTTAAAGGATTTTAGATAATAACAACTACAACTACTAACTACTAACTATTGTTGTTACTAAAATAGCAACAACAACATCAACAACAATTTAGTCTCATCCAGCTCTCAGTGAAAATTGTTCCACAGGGTTCATTAGTCAACATAATTTACAAATGCTAGAACTGAGTAAGTTGATTTTTCAGCTATGCTGTAAATCACCAGCAAGGTTTATTGGCAGAGAGGTCTGGAATACTTACAAGAGTCCACCTTACTCTTTATTTTACTCTTGGAGATATTACAATTTCCTCATTAAATTATCATCAATTTGAAAACTATAAAATAACTTATTTGGTAAGCAGAGGAGGTGAAGGTGAGAATGCCTTTGAACTTTTGTTTTTGGTCTCTTTTTTGAAGAAATGGGCACTTATGCAATTGTCCTTGGTTTGTCTGGTTTTGCTTTTATTTGAACTCCTGGACTTAATTTATCAGCTTCAGTCCAGCCACATTTGAGGAAGAGGTAAGACTGAGCTCCTGCATATGAAGTTAAGAGCAGCTGGCCACACCCTCAGTGGTGTGGTGCAAAGTGACCAGTCCTGCTTAGATGCTGATAGTTCTTCTACATGCATGCCAACAACAGTTACTTAGGTGGGACTGTTCCATCTCCGAGCTTTTAGCCTGTCTTATGGGATCAAGATGGGCAGAAGGTGAAAAAAAGGTGAAGCTGGACTTCTTGCTGCATATCTGTAGAAACTTCCCTGAGTGTAGAATAACCTGAAATCCTCAGAATTGTAAAGTCAGTGTAGTGCTATCTGTACAAATGAATTCCCTGAGGAGCTCTGGGGGCATCCCTACCAAAACCCATCTATTTGCAATCTTGGATTTGCATTATAATTTCCCCAGGTTAATTGCAGGTAGCTGTGGTCACAGTACTTCAGTGGTTTGTGGTTTTGGCTCAAGGGAAATACAACAGTAATGTCAGTTTATGGCACATTGAGGAGAGAGTAGCACTTGCCAAGCATGTGTCCACCATACTGTGGGAAATGAATTTCACAGCGTTTCGCTTCTCATGTCATTTGAGGATAATGTGTCCTCTTGGTGATCCAGGCGTATTTATTAAGTGCATTAATATATAAACTGGATAAGAAATAAAGCAGTGATAGAGGAAAAGCCAATAAGCAGTCTCAGTATTACATTAGAGGCTGAAAGGTCAGTCTGCAGAGTTTTATCTGAACACTATCTGAACCTCTTCCATTTCAGAGGCCTAGAAGCAAGTGCTAGTAGCTGTAACTAATTTTATCTGAAATTTGCACTACACAATAAAATCCCAAATTTGTATTTGAGATTTCTTTTTCCATGTAAAAGCTTTCTTAATGATTTTTGGTTTTCTCATGTAAAAGGAAAACTCTTTTTATAAAATTTCAGGTGTAACATTATCCTTGTCTCCAAGATTATTCCTGTTTCAACTCTGACATCCAAAACCCTTAGGGAAATTTATGAAAAATAACAATGTCTCTATTTTAACTCTGGTAATGACAAAATTTCCATTACAATTTAAGCAGAAGCATGACATTGCCTTTTTATGGTGCACTGTTATTCCACATATAAATTGAGCACTCAGCCTTGATTAAATTAAATTTTGATATAGGTTTTGCAACTCAAAAAGCCCCTCTATAACAAGTGCTGTCAAACATTTTCTTTTTCTTCTTGTTGTGTTCTGTAATAGTAGTCAGTTACTAAGAGGTGTTATATGAAGCTTCAGATAAATAAGTATGGAGAAAAGAATATTTTCTTTCCCTCAATTTAATAACCATAGACATTGTAAGATTTTAAGACATAAGAGGAATTACAAACTGTGCCATATATATAATATAAATATAAGCTTCTGTCTACCTTTAATTTCCTCTTCACTTTCCAAAGCAGACAAAGTGAATTTTTTGAAGGTACATAAGAATGTAAAAGAAATACACTGGACTTATGTTCTCTAAAAAAATGAAACTATTAAATAATTTTATCCTAAAGCTTTTAGACTGGTTGAGGGCTTTTGTCATTTGAAAGCCTGCTTAACTTTGGTGATCAGGGAAGCTTACATGCTAATTATTTTTCTTACTTGTAAATCTATCTTTTTTTCCCCTATGCATAAATATTTTTTCTCTTTCTAGGTGTGATGTCTATAAACTGAAATTTGAAGGGAAGACATTTTATGTGTTTGGAGCTCAGAAAGAGGTTAGGTTTAACATTGTTACAGAACTTCTGTATTTGATTAAGATTGTATAAGACATATTTTTTAACTAAAAAAACTTCTAAATAATCAAAAATTGTATTCAATATTGTAACTAAAATACAGAATATGAATGAATATATGTAATTTTAGAAAATATGTCTAATTTGAAAAGGGACATTTATCATTTAATATTCATGCTGTGCTATGTGAATTGTTCATGATTTTGGACCCCCTAGGAGTCAAGTTTTAATTTATTTTAATTAATTAATTATTATTATTAATTTAATATTTAATTTATTTAATTTATTTATAATTTAGCACTATTAATTAATAGTGCTAAAGCTGTACTCACCCACTTTAAAACATGGAACATGTCTGTATATGATTGCAAATTCAAGTAAACATTGATACCTGCATCAATGTGAGGTATTTTTTAGACAATTACAATCCCATCATCAAATCTTGGTGAGCTGAAAAGGTAAGAGTCTGTCTCATGTAATTAGGAGTCCCATCACTGGGCTGTTGTCATTGAAATCCTAGAGACTTTTGCTTACAGCATGTTAGAATCAGTTCTTTCCCTAGATCAGAGTGATATAGTCTAAGGTAATATTTTTGAATGGAGGGGGGGAAAGAAAATGAAGGAAGGAAACAATGCTAGAGGTATCAGGACTGCTACTGTGGTTGCAAGGAGATTTTGATGGTAGGACATCAAATGGTAGGGCCAAGGGAGAGGTGGGTGGTCAGAAGTGCAGCAGCCGTGTAATGTAGAATGTTGAACACAGAGATTTCCCTCCTTTAATTTTGGCCAGTTATACAGTTGTTTTAAAGCCACTTTTACAAATGCTCTTCCATGCCCCCTCCAAGCATCTCCTTTATCAATTTCTGAAAAAATTGCCTGGGATGTTTAAATATCAGCTATGAATGGATTATACATCTGTGGGTGAACCACAGATTTACACTACATGGGAAAGCTTGGTCTTTGATGTAGCTGGTTAAAGGTGATGCCATTTGGTACAGCTATTTAAATCGTTGAGAATTCAACATTTTCACTGCTTTCATTTGCTTTCTTTTCCTTGCACTTAGAAGAAGGCTGTTCTGTCATTCCATACCTCTACACCAGCAGCCTGCAAGCATCTTTGGAAGTGTGGGGTGGAGAACCAGGCTTTTTACAAGTATGTACACCTGAAGTCATTATCTATACTAAAAGTAAAAAAAAAAAAGTGCATGTGAGTGGAAGACTGTTCATTGTGAAATGTTCCATTCAACTAACAAAAGGCAAAATGCAAACAGAAAATATGCAAGTTAATGGGGAATATTATTTCACTTCAAGCCAGTATTAGAAATTATTTAAAATCTAAATGAGACGGGAGGAGTTTTGCTCCAGCACAATCCTTTTGCTGCTCTCTAGTGAGATATTGGATGGACTGACTACTGCACCTGTGTCTGGGAACATAGCTGTTAATCTTAGGCATGCTGTGAAATATCTTGAGAATTAAGGAAAAAATCTGTTATGCTTGATTCTCTTGCCAGGAGGTAATTGTTCTTCCACTCGAAATCCAAGGCTTAGTAAGAGTTGATTTAAAAAACAAACAGTTCTCTTTAATGATTTGATGGAGAAAAGAAAATGTTTTTAGATACATTTTTAAAAACACCTGTGATCTTGTTATACATAAAAAGCCTATAAAGTGGCAAAAAAGAGTAGTATCTACCTCCCTATTCCCTGAAAGAGAACCTAATAATAATTCCTCTGCATTCTTTCTACCCTCCATTGAATTTGTTAGATCTGTTCATTGGTGCTTCCCTCTAGGTATGTAGCTTTTAATCTTGTTACTTAATATTTCCTTACAACCTCTCACACATTTTATAAATATAACTGTTACTGTTTTGGCACATAGCCACACCAGGAAGCTGCTGTAAAGGCAAATAAAAATGAAGTAGGAAAACCCTATCTTCTAACCTGGATGTTAAGGATCTGCTTTAATTTGGAGAAGAGTCTCTCTTTAGTTTCAACAGTGATGCAGTAATATATAATCTATCCAACTGATATATTCAATTAGATAGAAAAAAAGGAACAGGAAGTAGGAACTGGCACAATGCATTTGTTAATTCTCTATGTCAACATTTACGGTTCTTGAGACTGTATCAGGCCTAGCAGAGTCTATAAAGACTAATTTGAAGTTTATCTGGAAGCATTTCTGGATGGAAGTAGACTTATGAAGGAAAACACTGCATGGTGTTTGAGTAGTTTTATTTTATGTTACAAGAAATACATGAGGAATAGGAGATGATTTCCACCTAAAGAAGAAAAATTAATTTTTTGGGGTAGAAATTAGCTCAATGTAAAAATGTCTCAGGAAGACTCACAGGAATATCACCTCTCTGCTCTTATTGATAAATGGCTGTAATATTAACCTTTTTTGGGTTTTGGTCACAAATAGATGGTTTAGGAGATTTGATCTTGTCTAGATTCCAATCCAGCTGCTCTTTCGCTTCCTCTGCTCAACAGGTCAAGAGAAAGAAGTATGATAAAATAGCTTATAGCTTAGGATAAAGAGAGAAAGATTGCTTACCAATTACTATCACAGGCAAAAAAGACTTGGAAAAGTTTTAATTTCCTTTTAACCTTTTCACTCTATTTCAAATTGCCAAAAGAGACAAAACTAAAACCACCCTTCCCCTGTTTCTTTCCAGGATCAACTTTATTCCTTAATTTCTGACTCCTCTACTCCTTGCCCTGAGCAGCCAGGAGGATGGGGAATGGGGATTGCAGTTCCTCACTGCTACTCCTTTCTTCTTACACTCTTCCTCTACTCCAATCTCTTTCATGAACTCCTCAAGCACGGGTCCTTCCCATGGGCTTGCCGTCCTTCAGGACTGCATCTTGTGTTCCTCCCCATGGGCCACAACGCATGCCCGCAGCCAGCTCATGTGTGAGCTCTCCATGGGCTGCAGCTTCCTTCAGGGCATGGCAGAGCCTGCTGCAGGGTCTTCCATGGACATGCAGACCCATAAATCCCAGGGTCTTCCATGGGCTACAGGATATCTGCTCTGTGTTGGGCTGCAGGGGGACAGCCTCCCTCGCCACAGTTTTCTCCATTGGCTCCAGGGTAGAATCTGCTCCAACAGCTGGAGCACCTCCTCCCCCTCGACTTTCTCTGGCCTTGGTGTGTTCAATACTGTTTCTCTCATCTATTTTTCTACTTTCCAAATTACTTTATGGAGTGGAATTATTCCTCAACAATGATTGCTTAAAGTTATGCTGACTTGTTTCAATTTTAGTGGGTCATTCAAGAGAACTCCTTTAATAAAATGAAGACTGGAAATGTTACTCAATGGATAGGGATATGAACAATAGATTGAAGAATTGTAATGTTTAATATGCAGCGTACATAAGAATAACAATAATCCTTCAAACATGAAACTGAAGTCAAAATCTTTCAAATCAATTTCTTTATCTTTAAGTGAAGGTTTAAGACTGTAGCTTTGAAACATGTAATGTTTTTACACATTTCAGAGAAATAGAGTTGTGCAGTGGGGACTGTTACTTAGCAGCATTGGATAAATTCCATTTGTTTAAGTTCTGTAAAATATCAACTAGATATTCTAATAAGATTAAAGCAGACATAGTCAAATTGTGTCAATAATTCATGGCAATGACACTTTGCCTTAATTAAATTTGGTCCTCTCCTCTTCCTAGAAGAGTTTTAGACTTGGAATTTAAGGTAAGGTTGTTTTCATATGATGTGTTTTGAAAAACAAAGCTTTAGACCTGTCTTGATCCAGGTTCAGAGGTCACTGTCACAATTATTCAAGTAGATATCAATCATGGAAAGCTGTTTACTAGGGTCTGGGAATGAGAGACTCGGTACAAATCAATTTGCCATTTTTCAAGAGAACATCAAGGAAATGGCATGTGTGAGGTACTCCTCCAAAGTCTTTGTTACAAAAGACTGTGATAAAATGTTGCTGTGTACTTTGTGATTACAGAGAAGCAGTAGGGTATGATGTAGGCTGCTAATAAGTTGACTGAATAGAGATACTGGAAAAGCCCCTACTTTGGGAGACAAGTTGTTGTCTTTATTATTTTGTTGTTTTCCTAGTGGAAAAGCAAAACCAGCCAAATTTTCCCACAAAAAAGGAGATGTTAGGACACATGTCCCAGAGGTTTTTGGTATATCATGTTCTTTCCTTCATCCTTGGAATGAAAATTCATAGATATGTAAAGTGTCTGCATTTAATTTTCTTGTTTTCATGACAATCACTTTTCCCATGTTCAGTCATTCTATGCTGTCTGAATAATTTTATGTGTGCTTCATAGTCTAGTGTGTATAAAGGCCTTAAAAAGTTGAAAAACTCATTTTTTAAATTTTACTTTATGCTACAAAAATAACAAAGCTTGTAGTTTACCTTGCTCATTTTTGCTAATCATGTCCTTGAAAAGGTGATTTTTATTGTTATTTTTCTTCAAGGTATGCAAAGTCCAGTCAGATCAAGACAATGTCCAGCAGCAAGATCTTTTTTAAAGGCAGTAGATTTCGATATAGGTGGGTGTTTGCTGTTTCTTATTCATGGTAAATAATTTCAGGAAGTAAGAAAAAGTCAGTAATAACTCATGGCAAATTCAGGGCTTTTCCTGCTGGAGGGTCTCTTCATGCCTAGCTGACATCAAGATTTGAAAGTCTTTCTGTTGTCTTTTTTTTTGTTGCCTTTTCACTTAAAAAATAAGCAGGGTTTTTCCACACAGAAACTTCTGTCAAGAGTAGTTCCACCAGCAGATACCTCCACTTTTGGTGCAGCTTCTGTAAAAACAAGGACGTGTGGCCAGTGCAGAGATTTTATGCCCCTGTGCCTGCTGAGCTGGGCAGCTCTGAGCAGATGTGAGATAAAGAGGCAGTCCGGTCCCATTCGTGGTGTTCTACTGCAAAAAGTTTCTTTTTCTTTGGTCGCTATGTGGGCAAGCAGTCAGCACAATTTTATTCTGGGGCATTATATAAGCACTTTATTGCAATTTTTTCCCCTTTCTTTTAATTTTTTTTTAATGTAACTTAATTGTTTACATTTGTGTGGTTGTTGGCATGTATCTTAGTATTTACTTGAATATTCATTAATCTCATAATGCAGTGGAAAAGTAGCCAAAGAGGTTGTGGAGGCAAGCTCTAAAATCCAGAGGGAACCTCCTGAAGTTCACAGGTATGTCTTGACATTTAGTATTAAAGTTTAAGGACTAGGGAGGATTATTGTTCTCTACAGAAATATTCTCCTTTATTTTCTATCAGGTGCAATGGCTGTCCTTCTGAGCTTCCACAATTACGCATGCAAGCATTAGGAAATATTTATCTGACAATGCTACAAAATTCTGGCAAATGTCTTCTATAAAGGAGAACTTAATCTGTGACACTTTGAAGCTGAGTTTAGCTAATAAGTTAGATTTATAACTTCTATTATTTTTTGTATTATGTTATTATACAATCCTGACAGAAAAGTCCATTCTAATTTCATTCCTAGTTTTTCTTTGATTTTGAAAATTCTTGGTTAGTATGTGTTTATGGGATAAACACATAAGAATACTTCATAGTTTTTCTGTAATATTGTCAGATTAAAAAGCATGAAGTTCATTCAGTAAAGAGGAAAACATTTTAGAGAATCTTTTCTTCAGAGGAAAATTTGGCTTGTAAGAAATAAGCTGCTAGACTTTGCAAGCAAACTAAAAAGTTCAGGTCATTTTCACTCATTGTAGTAACAGTAAAAATTCCTAAGAACCTGATTAAAGCACTTCAAAAAAGAAGAAGGCCATGAGGGAAAACTATTTGAAGCCTTTTTAAAAAACAGTTTGCCTAATAGTCTGAACATAATACATCTATATTCCTATTTTTGTTGCGATTCCATATTTGAGGGAATATGCTTTGTTTATTCTTAATTAAATATTGCTATTCTGTCTATGTTTAAGATAAAAGTGGATTGTCTTCACTAAAAGATTGGAATGTATTTGCAGTAAATATTTATAATATGTTGTCCAGGCCTACTATGTAATTTATAGTTAGGCCATACAGGCGTGCTTTCAAATATGTTTTTCCAGATTACATTTTAAAATGGGGTAAGTAAAGGTCTAGAATGTATTAAATTATAGCACAGAAGGCAGAAAATAGATGTGTTATTGAGGCAGTATAAAATACTTGAGCACACAAATGTATTTAAAATGAGAATATTTGCTGACTTTAGGAAATAGCTAATTGTCTGCTTTCCAAGATGTTTCTTATTTCCAGGATAAGAAAATATTTTCATACATTTATTTTTTATCCTGTATTTTGCTTTTCTTTGATTTATATGTTTAGAAGTATTTTAAACATAGAGTTTAAAACTTAGTATACGTAAAGAAACAGGTCAGAGAGCAAATAACTTTATAAAGCAACATCATATGTATTTAACACCCATAAATAGCAACGTATATCTTTTATCATTTACCCTCTTACAAGGCTTGCATTTTTAATATTATGGAAGCTCCAAGTTCAGTTTCTTACAAAGAATAAGGAATATAATGATTTCAGGTGCTTTTATATCTCAGGTTGTGAAATGGGAGACAGATGTAGCTGATCCTTCTAAAAGTAAAAGCTGGCAAAAAGTATACAAAATTTTAAGCTCGAAAAAAGAGGAACATTTAAAAAAATTACTTTGTGAAAGAGGATTTGGGGATAGGAAATGATGACTTTTCAGAGGCAAAACATTCAGGAAAAAATATTTGATTTAAGGTATATATATCGGTATATATATATCTGTATATATAAAGTTTTTCCTCCCTCTGCCCTCACCCTCAAAGTCAATTCAGTTGTACCATGGTTGTATCAAGAAAAAATATGCAGTTGGGAGGACGGTGCTACTCATTGTCTTTGTGTTTTGATATTACACTTAGAGCACTGTGCACTGGAAATCTGTTGGAGTGTGTAGTCATGCAGGATTAATGCAGTGGCAATTTTTTCTGACAACACAAAATGATTTTATGTTTTGCTTCTAGGGCATGCCTGAAGGAGGCATCTTTGTAAATAAGTATGGAGCAGAAGCCTATGGGTGCTCCCAGGCACAACCTGTTTTTTGAGAGTTACTTGAGAGCTTTTTACAACAAACACAAAGGTTCAGGGATTGCATAAAAAGCCTATGGATTTACTGTCAGGTTGGAGTGACTATAATTATAATAGTTGAGAGAAAACCTTCTGTAGATAGTGAAAATTTAAACTAAATAGTTATTTGAGAGAGTTCAGAGAGTGTAAATGAGGATAGAAATATCTTTGGGCATGTGTTAAGGCACAAGAAATCATGTTGATTGAGCAAGGAAGCTTGTTTATTCCCACAGAATATTTACAGACAGTTAGTGTGGGTTAAGATTTGGACACCTGTGCCCCAAGTTTACTTAAACCTCCAGCAACAAAATTCTGTCTTCTGACTTGCAATAGGTTCTTTGTTCAGTTTGTTTATGTGGAATTTTAAGCTGAGCCTTTTGTGTAGATTTGAAATGTATTTTGTGAAACTTCAGCAGTGTATCAATATATCATTTGGAGTCAAGTAGAATACTTGTCCATTTCATCTTTGCTTCTGTCAAAGTAAATATTTTATAATATAATGGTTAAGATTTACTGCAGGACTGTTGCTTCAGGCCTGTATCATGTAAATCCTAGATAATATATTCAAAAGAGCCATTTTATATTCTCAGTAGTAAATTTTTAGGCTAATAAGCATCATGACAGGAGAAAACCAGTAGCATTCCTTAAACTTTCCAGAACATATTCAACATATGTTACCTGCAAAGCCTCCTAGTGTGAAGTAAGGTAAGAAACAAAACCAGCCTGAGTGCTGGGAGGCATGGTGTGGAGGTAGCATCTGGGGTCCGTGGGCATGAGTGAAAGCACTCTGTATCTGTAAACCAGTTGTTCCTGGTTTAGTCTTTGATCCTCAGTGCTCAGACTGAAACGAATCCTTTATCCAGTTCTGGAGGCAATGGAAGAACTTTCCCCATCCTTGAATCCAAATACTAATGTTTGCTGTGCACTCTGGAGAGCAGCAGCACACTGAAATCCTGCCTAAGATGAAAGGAAGTCAGGCAGTTTAAAGAAAGTAAATTAGCACAAAACCTCTCTCACACTTCAGATGTTGAAATGTTTACATCTGCGGAGGGTGCAACATAACGCAGCTGAAAGCAGTGCTCAATATGAAGAGCTTTTTACAACAGCTCAAGGTCTAGTAATTTATGCAAAAAGATTCTGAAATGAGGTCTATTGGACTGCAGTTATTTCCAGCAAGCAAACTGACCCTGTTTTCCCCATTCTTTTAGAACCAACATTACTCAGAGTCGCAGCTCTCCCTCCTTGAACAAACAACTCATAATCAACATGGAACCTCTGCAGCCTCTCCTTCCTTCTCCCTGTGAGGAAGAAGAGGTTCCTTCAGATGAAGGTGAGTCACTTACCCAGTTCCTGCCAGTATTTATTACAAAGTGTATGAAAAAAGTGTGATACTGACTCAGGAGTATGGAAAAAAATCTAATAATTTTCATTGGGAATACATCATTAAACCTCTCTATGTCATACTCAGAAATGATCACTATCTCAAGAAACTGCATAAGCCTTATGCAAAATACATTGTGAGGAAAGTTACTGCTGTTTGATTTCTGTTTCAAAAAATCTTTTAAGTTATCAGGCAAAAGGATCTTAGGAAATAAATAATACCTTTATCTAAATAGTGTCAGCAGTCACTCAGGAGTGAAAACTGACAGTTTGCTGCTGGATATTTTGTTTTCTTGATTTCTTTTCTTGATTCCCTTTACTTTTATATTTCCTTCTTTCTGCTTTAGTCTGCTAATTTAATTTCCTTGACAAAAAAGGACATTATTTGAAGATCAGCTAGGGAAAATCTTCCATTAATTTTTCTTCCTCGGCAAAAAGGGATCTTATTGGAAGACTGGTTTGAATTTATTCTAGAACAATGTTTTCCATGTATTTCTTGATATTTTAAATATCACATTGAACACCTTCCTTTTTGAGATATGGTGGCTACAAAAAATGACATGAACATCATTGCCAGCTTGAATGAGGATAATTGCCTTCATCCTAATAAAAGTGAAGCCAACCAAACAAAATCTGACATTGATTCTTGCTTGAGAGGTGGTGAGGTAATTGTTTCAGAAGTTGGGAAATATGATCTTTGCTGCTCCTTTGTTTTGGTCAATGGGAAATAGAAAATAGCCAAGTGAATATCTTCCTTTTAATGGGAGTGTGTCCTAATTTTATTTTATAGGATTTGTATGAATTTGTTTTGTTCATTCTTCAGAGTTTGGACACTGAATGTAGCAAGCACAGGGTGAATTACATTGTCTGTGTGCATACCTTACTATAATTAGTAGTAGCAGCTGTTAGTTTTGATAGTTACTTATTTACCTCTGCTGTGAAATACATGTATCTGAGAATTTGCCTTCTAGCAACCAAGTACCACTGCTCTGTTTCCTCTGGGCAGTTTTCACCACTGCAGAGTAACAGCAGCTTGCTATGTAACCACAGGTTCTTGCTTACGTCCTGTAACCGCACTTACAACTCAAGGCAATGAAATCCATTTTTGGAAACCAGTGACATTGCTATATACTCACCAGACAGTGCTTGTTTCAAATGTTTCTGTTATATAAGTTTGAAAATTACATTTCCTTTCAGTCAGATTGTTGTTACTGTGATGAGCTAATAAACATATTTGCTGGTGGTATTTAACTAAATACTTTATATGTTGTTAAATATCACCAGCTGTTAACAGTATTCAGACTTTTACAGTCCTTTCCTGCAGAAAACTTGGCTATATTATCAAATTGCAGCTTGAACTGATCTCACAGCTCTCCAATAGCGATGCTGGCTCTCTTCCCAGCATCCACTTCTGTGGATTCCCACCTTCTCCCTTGAACCAGCACTAAACATACCAGCATGAACTGGGAGAAGGAGTTAAAAAACCCCAAACCAGTAAATAAAATGAATCCAAAACAACAACCAAACCAAACCAAACCAAACCAAACCAAATAGCAGCAGCAAACCAAATCAAAACAAAGAAACTGAAACCAAACAGAAACCCCTTAATTGTGCTGTGTCCTGTTATTGCCTGACCCAACCTTTGAGAGGCTCATCAATCAAGGTCCTGTGTTGGGGTAAGGGTATGAGCACTAGGTGGGGAGAGGGGAGGCAACCAGCCCTGAGACTGACACAACTGCCTTGGGAGACTGCTTTTAGTGTGCTACAGGCATGAAACAGCTTTGGTATCTCTGTATATGTCTCAGCCCAGTGAAGCATACTTTCATTTTTGCTGTTCCAAAGGCGAAAGTCAGTGTTATCAGATCAATAATTCATACATGAGATCTCAGCACAGAAGTATCGGCGACCGAAAAGAAGCTTTCTTCACTTTGTCAAAACCACATTAATACCCTGTGACTATGTCCTTTTTTTTTTTTTTTTAATGGTCTATTCAAATAAGTAAAGCTCTGATAGCATCTGCTGCAAGAAAAATCCAGAGTCAATGGACTACCACCTGTAAAACTGTTGCCAAGTGATCAGGACAGGCAGTAATCTGCCTCATCAAAATCAGATGATAAAAGAAGGCAGCCACAGAATCTGTATAGCAGCGCTACTAGAAACATAATGCATTCAACTGCACATGGAGATACAACTGAGCTATACTTGGTGCTGGTGACGCTGCATCTCAAATCCTGTGTCCAGTTCTGGGCCCCTCACTGCAAGAAAGACATTGAGGGCCTGGAGCATGTNGCATGTCCAGGGAATGGCAATGGAGTTGGTAAAGGGTCTGGAGCACAAATCCTATGAGGAGCATTTGAGGGATCTGTGGTTGTTTAGTCTTGAGGAGGCTTGGGGTGACCTTATCACTCTCTACATCTCCCTGAAAGGAGTGTGCAGCCAGGTGGGAGTTGGTCTTGTCTCCCAGATAATAAATAACCAGCAAGAGAATGAATCATCTTGCACTTGAGAAGGTTTAGTTTGGATATAAGAAAAATTTCCTTACCAAAAGAATGGTCAGACATTGGAACAAAGTGTCCAGAGACATGGTTAAATCAACCTCCTTAGCAGCGTTCAAAAGGTGTGTGGGTGTGGTGCCTGGGGACATGGTTTGGTGGTGAACACAGCAGTCGTGGGTTAATAGACTTGATCTCTTTCCAACCTCAGTGATTCTTTGCACAGGAATGAGCACACACCTGCTGCCATTGGTCTAATTGTCTGTCTCTGTGAGGGTACTCAGCTGTGTAAGGTTTGGTTGTAGAGGAGAGGCATGTGGAGCTTTTACAGGTACAACTATGTAATTTTTTTTTAGATAGTCTCTTGCTGAGAGTTAGTATAGACTGGGAGTTTCTGAGTCAGTCATAAGATTTTAAGATTTTTCCCTTAGTTATGGGTAGATAAAATTATGTGGAGTGATCTGAAATTAACACAGTAGTTTTTCTTTTACCTAAGCATGATCACATGAAACATAAATGATAGATTTTATTTCTCAACCTCAGTAAGCTGGAACATACTGGTCTTTTTTCCTCTTCCACTAAGATTTGATGCCTTGGATATTTTTATGCTTCTGTGTGGTTCAGCTGTTATGCTAGCAACCACTAGCAGAGATGGATGCTGTGGAAATTTGCAATGTATGTCATAAGGCATTTGGAAATGTTTCAAATGGTGGAAAACTTTCACAACCTTGTCTGGCTGACACTTGAGTCCTTGTATGGGCCTTCCTTTATATATTGAACACATTGGTGGTTAGATTTTTGTAAGAATTCGTGCTTTCCAGTTTTTGTAGCCATGTACACAATGTCAGCCCTTTTACTTAGAATTTAATGATCCTGTTTTGGTTGTTACAGCAGTTATTCTGAGAATAAAAATGAGAAAAAAAGACAGAATCTTACTTTTGAAGGGATGACAAAATGGAGATAGGAAGCTAAGGGGGACTTGATCTTTCCTCACACCCACAAGAAAGTGCTTGCAGGGAAGGAAAGGAAAAGAGAAATCTTTACTCTGGCAGAGAAAGGAGTAAACAGGATCTCTGTTGGATATTTGTACTATACAGGCTGTGTGGGGAAGGGAGCCACCATAAAGATGCTTTCTGAAAGCTTCATTGAAAGCAGATGTCCTTTGTGAGAGAAATATCTGGGCGTGAAATAGACATTTGAAGGACTCCCTCCCCAACTCCTCTCTTTCCTACATATTTGCATGCGCATCACTGCTACAAAGAGAACAAGGATGTCAGATAGTGAAGACCCAGAGAGTGGTACAAGTCATAAACATTACAGATGAGTATTCTGGGCAGTGAGAGACTACATCCCCACCAGTACATTCCTTCCAGTTAATCCCTTCTCTGTGGCTTTGGTGTACCAGGAAAGAGTTTCTTTCCCACCAGGATAGTGTGATGTTATGTGTATGGTTGCCTTCCAGCTCCCATTTGGAGTAAGTTATCAGCAGCCAGCCTAGGTGCACTATGCTTTTTTTGGGAACCTGTATATCTCTTCTGGACAGGAACAGGGAAGTTCCCAGCCTTGTGAAACAACAATTCTTTCTGGTGGATAAGAATCTGTCCTCAAATGGGAACTGGAACTGATACATAAAGAGAATGTTTTTTTCTTGACTTAGAAATTTTCTATTCTTGTTTTCACATGGGCAGGTTAGTTTTCATTCTAGGCCAGAAATGAACATGTTTTCATCTCACTGGTTTGCTTTGTGGCTAAGGTTGGTAAGCACAGCAAAGGACTTTTCCATTGTTTCTGCACGTTTCACAAATAATTTCCAGACAGAGATGGGGAACTGACATTACTGGCATATTAAAGCTTTTTAGAAAAATAATGGGACTATGAATGCTGGACTCTTTTATAGCTGCACTATGTTTTGGTGCCTTAGATATTTTTAAGCCTCTGTGTGTGGTTCAGCTGTTATGCTAGCAACTGCTAACTGAGATGGGTACTGTGAAAGTTTGTATTGTACATTATGAGGCATTTGGAAATGTTTAAAAATAACCTCTGGTTCTGTTCCCTGCTGGGATATTTTTGTTGGCCATGTTAGAAGCTTGTAATTTGATTCATTGAGAGTGACTTGTGTTAGTCTCTTAAAACTCAGTGGGAACTTAATAAAAGGTCAAAGCTGGTATGGCTACAGCTTTAACAAGACTTTGAGAAGAGGAATTAAAAGTCAAAATGGTGAAATGTCTTGTAAAAATCCAGACCAGGAGAAGCATTCATTTGCGGATGGTTAACCACTGCAACAAGGAAGTGTGCATTCGTTTACTGCGGCATGGCTCCAAGATCACAGCCAGAAGGGCTGGTAAATTTACTTTTATTTTACTCAACCCCCTTTTTTTAAACCATCTTACCCTAGTTTGTGTTAATAGTTGTCTCTTGGAAAGGAACTGTACTGTAAATGACTTGTACAGCAGAGAAAAAGGACAAATTACTGACAAGAATGAAGTTGCAAATGGAGAATGAATTAGACAAAACATAAATTTGTTGTATTATCTTACAGAAGACTTAATGGATTGGTGGATTTAATTGTTAATTGGTAAAAAATGAGGGACTGGAATTTTGCCTTTGTATTTTGCTGGGACTGAGGTGGGAGAATACTTTGAAACTCTAGTAATTTAGCAAAACTAGATAGTTGTTAAACGAGAAGATAATAGATTTTGGATGTGAGCTGAATGCAGTAGTTGACAGTTCAGCTTTTTGCTTCAAGGAGTTTTCCAGATTGTAGCTTTCTTTGGTTTATTTTTCTAGACACTCAATAATTTCATATACTGAATAGTAGTACTAAGGCTGGTGGAGG
>VYXF01002090.1:66792-109948 GCA_013397295.1 Polioptila caerulea | reverse complement strand
TTTTTTTCTGTGGTACTGTTTGCTTTTGATATTTGGGCACATATAGATTGAATTATTTCAATTTTCACTAACCTTTATTAAATCTTTGCATTGAATCTACATTTCAGAAATTAGTTTTTAATCAAAGAATTAACTGAAAATGGTCTGACAAAGATTAGAATATTGTTACTCTTTTGATATATGAGAATTAGAAAGCAGTGAGTGCAGTAGATATAGGAGAAACTGCTTCTTGAAGTGATTTGTCTCTGAGAAGTAACAGCTCATGGCTGCCGTTGCTTCTTGAATTCACCACTCAGGGGAAACAGTAGAATCTAAGAGAATGCACCTAATTCCCTTGATACAAAAATAGTAGCAAAATTGAAAAAGTATTATTATTAATATGTGTTTTGTATTCTTACATCTCAGAGTAAAATACTGGTTCCAAATAGATTCAAGACATCTTGTTGGTTTAATGTAATGAAACCACTCCTAAGAGATTTGTATGTTGGGACTACATTAGTTTTTAAACACCTTTATTTTGTAGTACTGTTCACAGTATGCTATTTGTTTTGAAGTACACATGAAAAAAAAAAAATTTAAAAATGCCAGCATATAAAACATATATACCAGCACCAAAGCACAGGAGGTATCTTGTGCAAGGCTCCTAATGTGGGACATAACTCCTCAGGAGAACCACGTTGTGACCCTTTCAGAACGCTGACTTGTGCCGGGAGGGGTCACCCAAGCTGAGTGGGAATGCTGAAATGTCCCACTTGCCCTTTTGCTTAGGTGCTAGGCTTTCACATCAGTGCTCACCTCTTTTCAGCCTCGCTGTCCTTGGCATGGTGCTGGACTCTGGGTCACTGCAGGTCCTTCTTTCTCTGTCTGCTGACAGATGTATCTTGCCTTCTCATTCCTGCTCCCTTGATATGCAGTTGTCTCTCTCTGGGGCTTCCTACAGTCCTATTGCTCCTTAATCCTTGTCTGGAAGGGGATCAACAACTCTGGGTTGAACTCCTTCCAGGCCAAAGGGAGGTTGGAGACAGACATCCTAGAATGCCGGCCATGCAGTGTGCTCTGCTCTGCTTCTGCCTCTGCTCTTGGGGTGCCCTTTGTGAGGTGTGAAAAGCAGAGCAGTGGCCTTCAGTGGCTGCACTTGCCATGACATTGAACACTGTGACATTGAACAGTGAACACAGCTGGGAGGCGAGTTGTAATGTCACAAAACATGCAACTCATATGAACTAGCAACAGGGACAGGGCTTTACTCCCTTCCAGAAGTGCCCATTAGGCTACAGCAAACAGTAATGGCCAGCAGGAAAGCCAGGTTGGAAAAAGGAGTTGCTATAAACTGTCATTGATTAACTCCCCTTGCAGAGCTATAACAGGTGTCTTTTATGGGCATGCAAAGTGAGTATGGTACAAATGTGTGTCCTCCTGTTTCTGAGGGCAGGAGGTCTGGCTGTGACGCAAATTCTGCTTGATATAGATCCTGTGTAGGGAAATATTTAAATTCAATGCAATTCTAGAGTCAGTCTCATTTTTCTACATTTTCATTGTGACATTCATGCACTTTGTTCATGTGAGAAAATCACCTTCTCCTTCCCTCTGAAAGGTCATTCTATTCATAGTACAAATGAATTTTATCCACGTGGAAAATAAGCAAAGGATACATGATATTTCTAGAGGAAGAAGTAAAAAGGACAAGAAAGATTTCTCCTAATGGCAGCCTGGCTGGCCTCTTTTGTTTATGTGCATGTATGAAATGTTCCTAACAGTGTTGTCTCTGGACCATATCTAATTTTCCATTTCTTTGTTAAAAATAAGGGGATATTTACACTTGTTTCTTTCTCCAAAATAAAAGGCTGAAACAGGTGTGTGATTGTGTTTCTGGTAAGAAAAGCCATGTGTAGGATATCTGACCAATAGACAATATGTGAACTTAATTTTTTAATAGGAAAACAATACATTTTTCTGATGTACTGTACTTCCAGCAACTGCAGCTTCTTAAGAATGGTGGAGCTAGAGCTGCCCTTCATTTTGTTAATCCTCAGCTGCTGGTTTTGGCCCCTGCAGAAATACTAGCAGCTGATAATATTTATGTCAGACCTCTTGCACGTTCATGTTCACAGCAGATGACCAGATGTCTTATTCAGCTGTTCATGTTCCTGGTTTGGAGCAATCACAGCATTTGGTGGAAGAGGAATACTGAATTTCACCTAGGATAACGAGATCTCTGGCTTTGTAAAATTTGTTCAGTTGCCAAAAAATTGTAGCAAACTTTTTCTGTGGAAATATAAGAAAGAAACCCGAGTTTATTTACCTGATTTTTCAGTAATCTTTATTAGAAGTTTCTGATTTATAGAATATAAATTGCCAGTAAGAATATAAAGTAAAGAAAGAAGATACTATCCTCAAATATAGTTTAATTCTCAACTCTTAGTCCTTTGAATCTGAACACCACATATATTTTAACTATTGTTAGAAAGGTAGTAGACTTTTCAAAATCATACCACCAAATTATATAAAATAATAGCCCTATAATGGTTGTATCAAAATAATTGTTATGTATGGATAGAAGCAAAGGACTTGCAGTAGACTCATAGAATAATTAAAGAGTATTAGGAGCTGGGATTTCTTTAGCTTTTATTTTTCCATTGGAACATGTCAAGCATTTTTTTTCTTTTAAGTTGTTTTTTTTATTTCAGATGACTAGCTCTCTTGCGGGCTACCTGAAAAGTAAAAAATGAGAAAAACTTTCTTCTCTCTTAATTTTATTTTTCCTGTAATATTGATTGTACTGTGGAATTTTGGTACTTTAATGTGATATTCTTAGGCCTGCATAAGCTCTGTAAATGATATCTGCCATAATGATTTTACATTTATGTCTTTTGAAACCATCAAAATATGAATGGCCTGACATACTGATCTATATATTGCAACATGACTGGAACTTTTCTGGAATCAGTCATGTTGACCCTGGTTAATAGCCTGTTCTTTCCTCAGTCCTTGACTTTGAAAATGTTGTGGTGCTACAGAGAATATGAAGGAGCAGAAAGAACAACTTTATATATTGATGTCAAATGAGCTTGCAGCAGCAGCGTTTAATGCCCGTTATAAATTTTCAGATATTGATTTACACTAGTATTTGACTGATATAAAATGCAGTTACTTCAATTTAATGAGTTTGAATAACAAATAAAGGAGCTGAAAATTCTTCTTAGCTGTTGAAATGAAATAGTGGAATGCAAATTTGATGTGTGGTCCAGAGCACATTACAATTTCAATACAAACCCTTCAGGAGACAAAAACACTGACATGAAAATATTCCTGTGTTGTCTTCTATCAACAGGTTAACCTCACAGTCATAAGCTTGCCAGTTATTTGAGAAAAATACAGTTTTATTGAAAGTTAATATATGTCGTTCATGTTCACTATGTATTTTATGAAAGCTGGAATTTACTCTGGGGAGGAAGAGAAATCATAAAGAAGAATCATAAATTGGGGTGACCTTTCTTCATAGTAGGTGCAGCTGTCCTCTATGATGAGAAACATGATGAAGATATGTTACTAACCTTGAACATAAGCTGCTACAGAGAGGCCTATGGTCAGAATTCTCAAATTTGGGAGAGTAAAATTGGGTGCTTTCAATAATTTGGAAGTGTCTAAGTTAGTGGCTCCACTTAAATTTTATTCATATTAACAATAATTGAAAAGCATATTTATTAAAAATAATTGAAAAGCATATTTGAGAATCAAAAGGTAGAACTTGTGTATCTAAAGATATGTACAGATTCTTAATGCTGGGTTCCAGAGATAAACAATTTTGGCTTTTGTAGTTTAACGTATCATGAATGTACTCTCAAGTAACTGCGTATGGTTTGATGGACCAGCATTACCGTCTGTTACTTAGGAGAAAGATGCTTAGAAGAAAGATCCTCCAAATTTGTTCTCACTTCTGGGTGTTCATACACTGTTTTGTCTCATTTCCGTTGGTTGCTATCTTCCTCTTGATGACTGAGGCAAGTGTATTTCTTAATGTAAAGACTGGTGTAGACAATTAAGTTCCAGCACAAAACAAGTTTCATGTTGAAATGTGAAGGATTTCTAAATTGGCTGTGATAAGAGAGGACAGAACGGTTGAGGCAAGGAATTATTGCATAGGAAGTCAAATCAAACTTATGAAAATTAAACTAATTAAATTATTGAACTAATAATTATTGAGGTTTCATTTCAACTATGCATATTTGCTGCTGAAAGGAACTCTCCTGCTCCCTTGGAGAATGAGCTTTTTTAACAGGTGAGGCTGTTAGAATGCTGTTCCAATGATATCCAATCCTTATATGTGTGTTAACCTTCCTATCCTTTTGCTCTTTTTACTGTTAACATGAATTTAGCATGATAATCTGTTGCCTCTTTTAAATGTCATGCTATATTCTTAGCTATTATCTTACCACACTCATTCATCTCAAAGCAATGAGAGTTGGTAGGTTTTGTTGTTGTTGTTGTTGTTATTATTGTTATTATTATTATTATTGTATACCAAAGAGCACCAATTCACACATGTAGTAGGTATTAATTTATACCAGAAGTCAGATTGCCAGTAGAAAATAAGCTGCTCTCTTTTTTGCTTTGCACTTCACTATTATCGTCGGTAGCTCTATCAGACCCTCTTAAGCAGATCTGATGTACTGCAGAGTTGTAAAGATACTGTCCTCTTCAAAAAGCTTTTCCAGTTTTTGATAATTGTATGCAGCCTGGTTTTAATATGCAAAATTATTGCAGAATCTTCTTTCCATACACCTCACAGATACCATAGGAAGGCTGACTTTTGCTATCAGGCTGTGAGAAATTTAGTATCATTGTTTTAATCTCATTTTTTCAGGTATCCAACTGCCAAAGGAAGAGGAGATTTCAGTACCTGTGACTTCAAGCTCTCCAGTAAAGGATACTGGGAAGGATATTGATCTTGCTATTGAACAGGAAGAGAAGATGAAAGAGGAACCCTTAACCATCTCAGAACTGGTATACAATCCAAGTGCTAGCCTGCTGCCCACACCTGTTGATGATGAGATTGACATGCTTTTTGATACCTGTCCAAGAGCAGAGAATGAGAAAGATGATACTGATTCATTTGAGGAACTCGAAGCAGATGAAAATGCATTTTTAATTGCAGAGGAAGAAGAACTGAAAGAAGCTCGGAGAGCCCTGAGATGGAGCTATGACTTTCTAATGGGCAACATTGAGGTGAATGCTTTCGTGAAGAGTTTCTCCAGACTTTTTCTTGTAGGCCTTGGACTATTGTTGTTTGTGTTCCCCCTTTTCCTTGTTCTCTTGGAGTCGGACCTTCAAATCTCTTTCCTTCACGAAATCCGCCAGACGCCAGAGTTTCAGCAGTTTCATATTGAATATTACTGCCCCCTTAGGCAGTGGATGGCTTGCAAAATAAACTTCATCCGTGGTATGCTGGGTAGCTTTTAAATTGTACATGAATATGATACAACTAAGGGCTATATTCAAAATTTCAGTTAGTGACAGCTTTCCATAATGCCCCTGGGCCTATCTGTTGGCAGCTGCCTTCATGTCTTCATGTACAGTTTTTGTTACAGACTCTTCAGGTTCTTAAGTTCATTTTACCTACTTAAATTGCCATTTTAGTTACCAGCTCGTACAATCACCTCTCAATAACCAAAAAGAAGCTTTATTTTAATTACATTTCAGACTTCCAGCTCATTTATTGCATTATATTAGACAGTGTCAAAATAACTTTCATTGTCCTTAACCGCTCAATCCATGACACTAACACTGATGACATTGAAAGGAAACCATTTTGAATATACTCCTTAGTGCAACAATCTCTTCTTACCAATGCCTATACAAGCAACGTTTATGCTGGGTTTTTGGTTTTTGTTTGTTTTTCTGTTTGTTTGTTTTTTTACATTTTTATGTGTTTAAGATATTTTGGTAAATTTGTAGTAAAAAGACAACTTATGATGTTATTTAAATGTATACATTGTTAAGAATAATGCAGATGGGCATGTAGGTTGTTTTTAGTGTTTTAACAATTATCTGTTTTTAAACTATGGCTGGAGAATGAATGAATTTTAATGTAGCTCTATACAAAGGCACTGTGTTTGGGGAACATACAGAAAGTTCACTCAAGTTCAGTAGGGGCTGCCTGGGGGAGGTGAAACGACAGCAAGTATGCAAAATAATTTCTGAAAGGCACAGTTCTAAAGCTTGGGGAAGTGAGCAGAACTGAAATGATCCTTCCTCTTATCTGTCAAGTTGTCTTCCACTTTATCAGTTCTGTAGAAAGTCTGTACAAGATAGTCCAAGTATGTTTAGAGAAAGATTGAGTCTTCAGTCTAAATGTAGATTATTGTACATAATGGAAGACAATAATAGTAAGTAGCAGAAAAAAAAATTTAAAAAAAGAAAAAAAAAAGGGGGGGGGGAAGAAAAAAGGACCTAAAAATAAATCAGTAGGTGAGTGAGCTACTTTTAAAAACCATAAAGAAGATGAAAAGGTGAAAAAGGAATAAATTTTTCATACTTCTGTTAAAAAGCAAAGCATTAGGCTGTACAGCTGATATAAAAATAATCTACTGGCTCACAGTTAAAGGCTTAAACACTTTAAGAGATGCATCTTCATGCTTGATGCTCTTTATGACTAATCTCTAAGACAACATATTTTCTGTGCATACTAATACGCTTCCTTTCACATATAGCACCATACTTACCCTCATTCCTTGTTATTATGAGCCCAGTTACAAGAGCTAATGTTGTTTTGTGTAACATGGATTTGTATATCTAAAGGTATTCCAATGTAGTGTAGAGAATATACTTACATAAAATCTCCTCAATGCTGAGAACATTTGAAGGCCCTCAAATATACCACAGAGGTTGTATTTAAGACAAGAAAGCTTTTATTCCTCTTCTCCCACAATCTTAGTGCAGCCTTGTTTCATATTTAAATTAAGGAACTTGAATTTTGGCTTCAGACTCTTTCTCCTGCTTAGACATTTATTTATGAATTGGAGACATATTTGAGGCTGTTTTATTAGATGTGCATTTAACACATTGTAACCACATATCTAATTCCTACTAAATAAATTCCTTTAGTTTTCAATATCAGGGGATCTCTTTTGCTTGGTTTTCTCTTGTAAGCCTTTGCAAGTGTCTAGTTTTAAAATGGCAATTTTCATAGAAGATTTTTCCTTCCCTTCTAATCTTCTCCAGTTTTTAAAAGACAGAACAGTTGTGGGGCTTAGGAGTTCCTTTCCTCAGCTGAAGACTTTCGGATTGCTATTCATCTCTCCTCCAACAAAGACTAAATTAAACAACTGTGGTTTTTTATTGTCTTTGTTTGTCCTTGCTAATCTGTTTCCCAGAAGAATCATTAATGATTAGTTATTTAATGTCTATTTTTTTCCTGTGCTACTTGCAGCTAAATGATCCTTTCCCACGAGGTAATAATCATTCAGCCAAATAGAAATGGAGAGTGAACTAATGTAGATATTTGGTCTTGACCGGAGATTATTCATTTGCATTGTTTCTAAACAAAGGGATCAGAAAAGTTGTTTTCAATGATGAAGGCTGTGAGAGCAGACATCCTGCTGGACTGTGAAGACATGGCTCCATACAACCTCTTAGAAAGTCTGATAATCCCTTTAAAAAAAAAAAAAAGTTGGATACGATAGTTATGTCCCTGTGAATTACAGCACCTCAGAAGTAGGAGTATTGTAATGCTTGATTTAACTCTTGTCAAAAAATAGCTCAGTTGCATGAAAATGTAATCTCAAAAATTGTGCAGTGCAGTGAAGTTTTATGTTGGGTTAAATACAAGCGTGTGTGCACACATGCTTGCATTTACTAACCATGCGCATACATACAGACCTGGCCTTTTAAAATTCTCACCTTTCCTTCCTGGTATTCTCTGGTCTATCAAAGCAATTTAACTAAAAGTCATGATAGTCTTATAACTTAAAGGCCAGGACCATGTCATACGCAGAAGGATGTGGCTGGGCACATTCAGAGAGAGTAGCAGCTTTTTACTAGTAAAGATGACAGACTTGGACTATGGAGCGTCTATAGGTACAGTATTGTGTATTTCTGTCTGTGCTTGGATTATATTGTAAAATGTTATGTACTTGAAATCTATTTTGTGGTTTGTCTAACATTTATAAACACAACTCTGGGAAGAATTAAAAATGGTTTTATTTCATGGAGTGTAAGGGGAAAATATACCTGTAACTTGAGCCTTATCTTTGTACAGTGAATTTCACATTTCTATATGTCAACATCCTGATTGTTTTGTATGTTGATATGATGGCAGGAATCCCTAATAAAATTACACTGGAGAAAAGCTTTCTGTAGTTATGACTGTTCTTATGGGGTAAGATTTTCTATAAATAATACTTTTTGTCCCTGTGTACTTGGAATTCTATATAGTACAGATTTCTTACGGCTCTTGCAATGTTTTCAATATAATTTACTTTACTCATCAGCTGGTGACACACAAAAAAGTACTTTAAAGTAGGATGTTATTAACATGGCTTCAGGCTTATTTACCAAGAGACTGCTGGTTTGCCTGGTCACCCCGTAAGAGTGAGTCAGAGTCCTGAGATACAATTGCTGCAGAGAAAGTAAAAACTGAGGAACTCTTTTTACAGTCAGGCCCTGGCAGTGGACATATGGCTGAAACCTTGTGGAGGCAGGTCTGGCTAGAGCGTTATGTAGGAAAAGCTGCGCTTTCTTACATTGAGTTGGTTTGGAGCTCTGACAGAGCAAAAGCATTTGGTAAGAAATGTAGAATCTGCAATGAAGCGATTGATTATAATTCTGGGGATCTAAGAGAAATAGAAGCTACTTCCTGAGCACATAAAACATTTAGATGAAGATATTACTGTACTGTATAGAAAGTGCCAAAATCTAAATAGACTCTGGCAATTTGAAATAAAAAACCAGGACTATATAGTACAGGTAGACCTTTTTATTCAGTTGAAAGGATGTAGGTTGTAATACAGCCTTCAAAAGAGGTTGTGTTCCTCCTTTAATATAAGAATAAAATATATCCTCCTCAATTGTTGGTATTTTGAAGTCCCTACTATAATTTATGAAACTTTCATTTGTAAAACAAAGCATTTTTATTTTGGGTAAAAACTCAGTATTTGCCATAAGTTCTTTCTGAATAATCATACAAATTTCTCTAAAATTACAACTCATTGAAACATCATGCCAGAGGTGCATTTGAAGAAATCAGGCTGCATTTTTTGGTGCTAATGGTCACTTGACAACAGACATGTTGACCGAACTGGGGATCACAAGCACCAGAAAGCAAGAAACTTCATCTGGAAGTCAAGGTACATTTCTTAACATTTTGTTTGGTTGTGTTGGCTTTTGTTGTGTTTAAGTCCCAAAGGAAGTAATTCTCTCTTCTGTTTGCATGGATTTGTTGTAGATTTCCTTAAAGCTGTCATTTTACATGGAAAATGACATACATCTGAGACATCCTGTGAAGCTGTCACAGCTGTTAAATGCCATACTACAAGACTGATCCCATAGTCTTATGTCTTCTTTCATTCTGCCTCTTTACAAAGGTGATTCCCTCATCAGCTTTATCCTCAGAAATCTGAGGGAGCTGTTATGACATTTAGAAGCTGCCTTGCTTGGAATTTCTTTCTCTTAAGGCAGGTGCTTGATGTTCATCTCAGCCAGATGAGCTCCCTGCAGTGATCCCATTTTGCACTGTTAAAGGTTCACAAATGATGGCCCAATGACATACACTTCGGGCGTTGGGAAAAAGGGCTTCTTCAAAGCCAAAACCAAAATAAAGGCTTCTGAGCACCAAGTTTGTGTAAATGTTCTTCTTGAGAGCTAAGTCAACAGCTGTAATCCTTCTTCAGAAGGTGTATAACCACTGGATATACCCAACTCAGTAGCACAGTGACCATCACCACTGCTTTACTGGCTTTGCCTAGCTCATGGCATGTACCATTTCTGCCTGAGATCCTGATATGACTACAGGGAACTGTAATAACTAAGGCAATGTAAGGAAATATCCCTGCTGCATTAATGGGCATAAAACCAAAATAAACATCAACTAGTAGTGAAAAATAGATTGAGTCAATTTTGCTTCATAGCCATCTAACTTGCTCTTGAAATTTCAACCTACTGTTAAGCCAGAATAGCTGTACTTATATGTTTGAGACCATTATTTTATCCTCACAGTTTTGCAGTCTCAGATGTATGGAACATCCTCTTCAATATTCCCCCTGCCCTTACCCACACACATTTTTTCCCAAAAAGTTATTTTGGAACCTCAGAAATGAGATAAAACATCACATCTCTATAAAGCTGAAGTGTTATTGGTGCTCAGAGAAAGAGAATCTTTTAATGTGTGAGCAGCCCTTGTCATAGTGCCCTTACAATAGTACAGCAGACGTGTTTTATGTGGGAAAGGGAGCTCAGAATCTGAAATCAGAATTTCTACTGCCAGCCACATACTCATGACTTCCTCTTTGTATATGTTGTTCTTCTGATCAGTCTCCTTTGCTGTTCTGATTTAGGCAATTACCCTCCACAAAGCACAAAGCTCCACCTGTCAAAATGTCTTTTCCAAAGTTTCTCTTCTGCTTTCACCTCTCATGTGCAAATTTAGTACACACTCCAGATGTACAAACAATTGTACTGAACTTTAGCATAACCCCTGAGCTGTAAAACATGTACAACTTATTCCTGAATATGGTGTGCTGGGCAGGTTACCAATTTTTCAAAGCCTGTAAGAGGCGTAATATGTGCAAATATTTTGACTTGCATTGAAGCACTCACTTAGCTATACTTGTTAAAAACCCACAATTATAGACAATATTAACACTCTCAGAAACTTTATAAAACATCAGGACCATTATGAAACATCTGTTTGAAAGATTTTGGCTCTGCAGGTGTCACTGTTGCCTCTGAGTAACAGCTCTGGATTTATGGTTGTACTTTGCATATTGACTTCTGGCTTTATCAGTATTGTCTTGGAAGGGCAGCAAGAAGTGCATTTAGTAAAAATTGATCAACAAAAATCTGAAATCACAAGATATTCCCCCCAAGAAGCTCTAGTAATGCATCACAAAGTAGAAACCTAGAAAAAATAGGTTTTTACTCACATCTAGCTAAACATTTTAAAACTCTGAATGTACACTAGAAAGCCTTGATAATTATGGTATTTTTATTCTCTCTGAAGATATACAAAGTAAGGAGTATAATCCTTTTTACAGCTGTATATGTCTAAGTGTTTGGCTCCCATATAGATTATAAAACAAAAAGTAGAAATGACAACACAGTGGTGTTATCAGCTATAAACTGTGTGCTATTCAGAGATTGTTTTTCTATGAGTTTCTTCATGTTTTCTTTTTCCAATTGCTTCCTGTTTATGGTGAGTGTGTGGTGGATTTAACCTACTGGAAATGCTGTAATGAATCAGACAGGAGTTAGCAATGTGGGAAAAGATGTTTTAAAGGTAAGTACCACATCAGGCTGAACTAAAATCAGTGAAGAGATATAAAGGACCTAAGCAATTCTTAGCAGAATATCCCAGAGCCAGACACATTGGTCAAGGCTCAGGTAATCAAAATCTCCTGCACCACTTAATTGCTGCCATGATGAAAGTCAAATTTTAAAGTGTAATTTAGCAGCCCTGAATAACAACTTGAGGTTCCTCTCCTCCCGTCAAAACAACTAATCATTTTGGTAAAGGTGTTAAAGTCCTATTCAGCTTGGATAACACTATAATTCAATTTCATTATGACTGAAAATGAAGTCAAATATGAAACACATTTAACCCAAATATAACTAACATCGCCAACCGTCTTATATTCGATTGTTTCTAATCGGTTTATTGTTATGAGGTATATATGAAGATGTTAACTTAACATTTAACTATTTTTTCTTTTTGTTCTTGTTCAGGCCACAGGACTTACTGCAGGTTACATAAAGACCAAAATGGAGGTAGATCCTACATGTTGTTGTAAGCACTTGTTCCACCAAGTTGGAAAGAAGCAAGATATTTTATTTCTTTCTTTTCCTTCTGTCCCAAAGTGATTATTGGGTTACATCACCTCAGATGTGTTAATGTATAATTCATATATTATAATCTCTTGCTTTTTTCCATCTAAAAAATTTTTACTCAATGTCTTTAAAATAATTATGAAGCACCGTCACTGCAGTTAAGTCAATACTTTTAATACAATCACTAATTTTAAGAACATAGTTTTACATTTCTCAAAAGGTATTTCCTAAGTTGTATTTTTTTAAAAACGATACATGCTTGGTTGCTTCTAGGAATTAAAGACAAGGTACATGGGTATTAGCACCAGAATTTTATACATATGTAAGCAGCACATTTCCAACAATGCTGTAACTAAAGTGTAAAATACGTTATGTGATTTCAGAGAAAAGCTGTGAGCAGAGCATAAGAAAAAGCTCTATGGACCAAGGCTAATGCAACTTAAATAAGGGGCTACAGCTGTTTGTTTATCTAAAACTATTAAAACATTTATAATAACAAAATTTGTTTATTATTTACTGTGTGAAAATTCGAGCTTAAGATTTAATGAATATGAAGAGATGTCCTTATCTTCTGGGTTGCTAGGGATCAGAAACCTCTATTTACCACTGAATACAAAATAACTTGTAAAGCACTTGTCTGCATTAAAAAAAGAAAACGTTGTTCAAGAGTGTCCTCTTGTGGCACTACAGAATAAGCCATATGAAGTTATCTTGTGTAGAAACACTTTTCTTAACACTAGATTCTGGAGCTGATCGAGGTGTTCTGGTAGATGTTTTTGATTGGTTTGTCAGCTGAAGTTCTTTGGATTTTGTTTGGTTAGTTGTTTGTTCATTTGTTTGTGTTCTTGTTAAAAATTATACTAAATAAATATTTGCAAACGTGTTTGAATAGGTATTTATAATTTTTGGAATAAGTGTTTCAAGGTTGGTTGATCTGGGAACAAGCTTTTACACCGGTTCAGGAAGACACCATGCCAAAGGTCTCCAGCAGCATGCCATCTTGCCATCCCACTGGGGTGGGGCTGGATGAAGCTGTGAATGCACAGCCATCCTGGTCAGAGCTCTGCCATTGCTGGTTGCCCTGCAGGTCCATGAAAACATGTATTTGCACTGCATAGTATACACAGATATATAAGGTAGAGTTGTGTCTGTGAGGCCTAGTGAGAGCAACCTGCATTTATGTCCTGGGCTGAGCTGGTGTGGTTCTAATGATCCTCTCACTGTTGCGGTTGGACACACAATGACACACACAGACACTGTCTGGTGAAAAGGTATAAAACACTTTATTATAAAATTTGACTCCATATTTATAGTATTTCTGCACAGACCAGGGATTGGAGGAGAAGTTGGACACTTCTCCTATCCCATTGGTTAAGACAACTGCCCATCAGTTGTTTTTTATTCTAAGAGAACGTATGTCAACAGCCTCGTCTTAACATAAACATGAGTCTAATTATAACACTCGTGTGTGAGAAAGAACTATGAACTCTGAAAAACATCAAGCGGTAAAGTGCACCAGAAAATGGAAGAAGTCATGGCAACACTCTCACTGGCACTTTGCATTGCTCTGCAGGTCAAGCTGGCCTTCGGCCATGCCTCTCAACCTTACTTGGAAAAGTAGCATTTATTATGCAACCATCTTTAGCTGACGGTATCATGGATAAATGTGGCTAGCAAAAGGTTAGACATTTCCAGTTTGGTCAAATGGAAGACTTTTAGTCGCTTTTTCTGTTGCCTGTCCTGTGCTTTTGTACTTACTTTTCTCACCAAACTCAAAGAAATAACAGGTGATTTTTAATTTGTTGAAGGACTGATGTAGAAATTAATGGGAATATTGGGCAGAACTACAAAAGGGAAATCTGTCTATGCAGGGCTGATGGCCTCTGATATGCATACACCTCACTGATTGCTCTAAAAGGTCCTAATGACTGTGGCTGCATTTCTGTGTAAGCAGCTGCTCCTGAGCACTGTGTAGTATTATAGGAGTATATAGGATAAGAATCTGATATCAAATTGGAAAATCAGTTAAAACAGTGTTGGAGAGTAGACATAAAAAAAAGGGAACTGAAATTAAGCCAATGCAACCTCAGTTGATGAGGCATGAAATGCCAGAATGAAAAATTTAATTTATAAGGGATTGTTTTTTCTCTTGAACAGTCAATTATTCAAGAAAGAACAAGGTCTTGCAGTACTTTCACAGAGCAGGGTTTACATTGACAAGTTTGGTATGACAAGTTCCTGCCAGCACTGTTCATGGTCAGATGAGTAGAGCCAGGGCCTCTACTGCATTTCACAAAATGGTCAAAAATGCATCATAACCTGCATCATTTCATCAAAGCATTCTCTTGAATTTTACTGAAGAACTATCATTGATAAAATTATTGTGGTTTCTAGTTAATCTCTGAAAAATCTTTGAGGTGATACAAAAGAAAATTAATTTCTAATACTTAATTTGTAGAGAACAGGATGTACTCACAAAAGATAAGTAATCTGAGACAGATGACTTTTGTTTTAGATTTCATTTAGCAAGAAAAAGAAAACCAGGGGTATTTGAGAATTGCCCTTGGAGAAGGCAAGCAAGCAAAAGCATGTGGGAGAGGCTTGCTTTGAAAATTATTTTGAGCTGATAACCTGAAAACTAGGTTTCTAAGAAGAGCTATTATAAATAAGCTTAGTATATTTTTCTTGACTGCTCAGAGAGTGTTTGTAAGATGAAGCTAGTTTCCATGTTCTTGGGTGTTCTTTCTGGGCTCATATTATTTGTAAATTATTTGTTTTATCTTGCTTTTCATAGAACCCATGAGGCTGGGTTGCATTTCTTGTTGTGCTGGTTAAGATTTGGAACCAACTGCTTATTTGTTTTTTTCGTACCTCTAACAACTGAGAAAATGCTTATCAGCCCCAAACATTGTCGCCCTGATTCTTCCAAGTTTTCCTGATGCACTTTCTAACTCAATGTTTGGTAGTTCTTAGTTCACTTTCTCATGAATCGATGCTATTATTAGAAGCTTGTTTATGCTGAGACAAGGTTGCTGGAAATTCCTTCTCTTGGGAGTGGAAAGTGACTGATTGACATTTGTCTTGACCAGTGTGATGGGAGAGGTGTCCAGCTTCTCCTCCAATCCCTGGTCCTTGTGTAAATACTATAAATATGGAGTCAGATATTTGAATAAAGTTCTTTCAGCCTTCTCTTGAGAACGTGTCCTGTGTGTCCTTGGCGAGTGACCCACAGCGACATAACATAATGTTCAAAAGGTAAAAATGCACAAAATTATTATTATTGTCATCTAAAGTGGAAGTGGAGAATACGGATGAGTCGAGGAACTTAGAAACAATTAGGAAAAACCCCTAAATATATAGGGAATGTCAAGTCTTTGGGTTTTCAAAGGAAAATGTAGAAAGCTTAGTTTGTGAAATAACAAGTAAGTAATTTTTTGAAAGGACCTCCAAGTAACAAGAACGCTTGTTGTGTCCTAACAACAAGACCTGTTTTTCCACACTGTCTCCTCTGTAACCTTTAATTTCCCGCTCTGTCTTGCACAGCTTACTTATAGTTGTACTTACAGATGTAGCAATCCTCAGATCTTCAAAAATCATATTATTAATATTTCATTTATTATAGATCTCCTCTGGGCCCTGCTTCATTATGGATGTCATTGATTTCCCATAAATATTGGAGGAATTCTACCATGTTTTACCATCGGGTGTCATTTGTGTTTCGGCTGTCCTTCTGACAGTCTTGTAGTAATCACTCTGCCTGCTCTGCTGGAAGCAGATGGGCAGTACAGACTGCTTGGATTCACCTCAGTGGCTTTGTTGATGTGGATGCTGTTCCTGAGGCCAGCAGATATGCAAGAACCCTTTGTTAGAGCAGAGAATCAAGACAGTAATAATTTTTTTCTTGATTCCTTTGGTACCCAGATCCATGTGTTCTCTGGTCCATGAGCAGAATGTCAAAGAGGAGGAAGAACTCTGTCAGTAATAAGGTGTGTCTAACATATCTTAAACCTGAAAAGTGGTACCATATGACTTGCGAATTCTGACTTCTTATTTGCTTTATATGAGTCAGCCTGCTTAGGTGCGTTACTTGGGCGAAAGATTAACATCAAGGTGGGAACAGAACTCCAAGAATATTTAGTGTTTCACTTATAATTCTTGATAATCTATATCAATTCACCTTATTGGCTTTAAACCCTGTGGAAACTTCAGATTTTGAGTAACCTGGCTTGCATTGAAACTATCTGCTTCCAGTTTTGAGTTGGGAGAATTTGTCCCAAAAGTTCTGAATGAATTTATTTTAATGATTATTTTAACTTGCAGAATTGATCTGAGAAAATAAAAAATCAGTCTTTGGGGTGCTTTCACTTCAACCCTCTCATTCTTCCCTTCCTACTCATCATTAAAATTGAGATTGATTAACTTGTAATATATTTTATTGCCTTGTTTCCTAAAAAAAAGTAGCAATAGGGCTCCAAGGAATCAAGGAAAGTTCTTTAAAAGAGTATCTACTTGAAAGTGCCTACTTTCAAATGAGCACTTCAGCCGGAATGGGACATTGCTGAAGTTCCTTCATCTTAAGGGGAATTCATGATTGCAGAGGTGAGCACTGAAACCTTTTGAGATTAACCCTTACCCAGGCCTTATATATTCAGTCCTATGCAGGATAATGATAGCCACAGTTCCTTACTTGATCGCATTCTGGAAGATAATTGTTGGCATTAAGTTGTAAGAGAAAGAGGGCAGCTTTTTGTTTACCCTAGGCTATCTATGTACTTGAAGTTTAAAGCTGAAGTGAAGAATGGATAGGCCAGACTTCCTGCTATTTCCATTACCACTTTTCCTTCAGTAAGATCCATACAAATCTAGATATAAAACAAAATATATGTGTAATATCAACCTTATTGAGGCTTTTCATTTTAGATGCAAACATTAAATAATAATCCTTTTTGAATGACATCTTAAACTTCATCTGACATAAAATTGGGTATTTCATATTAATTGAGGTACTGCAGTATTTCAGGGGAGCTTGTTTGTGTTTCCCAAGGAGCTAACAGTATTTCTGAGCCTTCCAGACTCAGCTGGACCTCGGAAATAAACAAAATTGTGGATTTTGCATTCCTACTCCTAAAAGTATTTTCACTGATCCCAATAAAGTCACAATTTCACTTCTAAGATTTTCAAGATTTTGTGTAGCTTTAGCAGATCAAAAGAATTTTGCAAAGGTATATATGTCTATATCAAAGAGTTTGTTGAACATTCTACAGTTTAAAGACTTCTTATTTTTTTGACTGAGAACTTCACTCATTGGACTTTTGAAATAGTATTCTGTGATTGGAATTTTATTTTAAAATAAGGTTTTATTGTTTTTTATTAAACTCCACAGCTTATTTAGTGACTAAATATCAATTTTATTTAATATCCCATACTATGTTTCTGTTCCAAGACATTGTTTATGGAAATAGTTTTTCATAGTTTTATTTCTGTTGTACCATCTAAATTTCTGATTTGATTTTCAAATCAAGCAATGTAATCCTGCTTGACCACTGGAAAGTATCCAGTTTTGATACAAGCTGGAATTTTGTGTATCATTGTATCTCACTTAAACGTAATTGTCAACATAGTTGTGGTTTGATTTGCAGTATAACAAAGTAGAATCGTGCATAAAAGGCCTGTTGCTTTCTAACCTATCAAATTAAATATCAGCTAGTGTTTAATATTCATACATTCATACAACCAGAGCCTATTTATCTGGATTAAAAGTAAATAAAGAAAAATTGTTCTAGATGTTTGAGACAGTAAAGGAAAGTTTGAATTAGATGTCTTACTTGCCATGAATACTTCTAACTTTAAGAAAGGCAGTGGAGAGAATAAAGTTGTGCATATAACCAATTCTAACTGCATGAGTGCTGTAATT
Organism: Polioptila caerulea; assembly: GCA_013397295.1. Lineage (NCBI taxonomy): Eukaryota > Metazoa > Chordata > Aves > Passeriformes > Certhiidae > Polioptila > Polioptila caerulea. The sequence continues at coordinate 91,995 of VYXF01002090.1, read as the reverse complement.
GAAAAAAACCTTAATCTCTTCTTTTATTTCATGTTAGGCATACAGTCTAAGTGCAATAAGGGAATACAGTTCTTATGTCTCCATTTGGCATCCTCTGAGCTCTACATCTTTATGGTCTTTTTTGTCCCCATTAAAGAATTTCCTTTACTGGAGGCAGGATCAAATCTACAGTCATTGCCATTCCTGAACAGTAAATTCCTGAAGATACGCACTCAGTTCCATGGTTTAGTTGATGAAGAGGTGTTTAGCCATAGGTTGGACTTCATTACCTCAAGGTCTTTTGCAGCCTAGTTCACTCTGTGATTCTGTGTAATTCTGTAATGACTGTTAAATACAAGTAATGCATTTTTATATGACTATTACTAATTATGTTATAAGTACACTTTGTTGCTATTTTTAATGTAGTAGTAAGAAGAATTTCAGCACATTGCATTGTGCTGAAAAGGCATTACTCAAAAAAAAAAAAAAAATTTAATATATTGATCTATTCCAGCATGGTAAATGCATTCAAAACACGAAGTTGTTTATTGTATAAATTGTATAATTCTAATTCTCCTCAGGAAGAGGACTTTTCCTCCCCCTTTTCTGAACTCAATGAAATTCCTGTTTACCCATTTCTCCAGCCATCTGACAACACACAACCAACTGGACTATCAACTAGATAGATCAGGATTCTTTGAGATGCATATTTTAAATTATGTGTGCTATGTCAAACACAAGGTAATACTGTCCCTTCAAAAGTTTGTTGATATTTTCCCATAGGATAACTGCTTTTGCAGAGCCTTTGATGAATTTTAATCCTTAACCAAGCAACTATTACCCAGCAAGATGTATACATAAGTGTACACCAAGAGTGAAAGAAAAGCTTTTATTGTTATGGAGGAACATATAAATATGTGCCATCCTATTGGATTTAATCCATATATTACTTATGATAGATGTTACTTGGGAAAGTTTTCTGTGATGAAAAAGGCTTTCTCCTTTTTGTTTTCAGCAGAGGTTCTGACTGCCTAGATGCACGTGTGTATGCAGGGGAATTGTAGGTATGTAATCAGGGACATCTGCATTCAGACCATTGCCAAAAATTTCTGTTATAACTAGGATTGCTCAGTGAACCCAAGATGCTCCAGTTCAGTTAAATTATTGAAGAAGAAAAAACAAAGGAAATAAAATGTTTTCCATTGGCAAAGAACATTTATTTCATTATTCTTAAGAGTTTAAGTCAAAATATAATAAAGCAAAAACACCAGCAAACTTTTATCCAAAGACCAAAGAAAAACAGAAACAAAGCAAAAGAAACCTGCATGCACTGGAAGACCTGAATAGTTAATAAGTCTGGTGGTTTCTAAAAAAAGGAGGAACTCAAGGCTGTGACTAAAGAAGCAAACAAAACTGTAGGTCACCTGCTGCAGGGTAGCTCTGTCACGGCTTATGTCACGTTCTCACAGTGAATTCCTGAGCAAATACACCTTGCACAAACAGACGTCAGGGGCTGCATTTCAGCAGTGCCGAACAAATGTTCCGGCAATGAAGCATGCTGTTCCTCCGGGGAGGCGGCGGCGGCCGCAGCCGGGTGCAGCGTCCCTGCGGGCGGGGCGAGCACCGGAGCGCCCCGCGGGCTCACACCAGAGCCTGGCCACACACCAGGCAGGAGGCCTTCTGCAGGACTCGGTCTGGTGTTACAGCCTGCCAGATATATAACACACCTATAGGTAAACGACACTCACCGGGCAGGCGTGGAAAAATGCAAGCCAGAGGGATTTTTCACTTGGTTCTTGTACTTTAGTCTGCTTTGGTTGTGGTGCGTGCCATGAACCGAACTGTCAAAACTCAGCAAGGTCTTTTCAGCTGTACTTGTTCAGCTGTACGAGAAAGGCTGTCAGTTTTTGCCTGGGGAGGGTAGTTACGCAGTACTTCCAAAGACAGGGTATGTAGTCAATTTACAAGACTGATTAAGGTATACTGCTATGATTTTAAGCAGATACTTCTGTATGTACATTTCCATTCTGTCAGCACTCTGCTACTTATAATGCATAAAGTTTGAAAATATAAAGGTCATGTGGATCTTCTTTAGCTGGATAGGAAGCCTCTAGCAAGTGAAACCATTTTTTTCCTGAGCTGAAGGAATTTCAAGGGATAGCCGGCCTTTATCTCACCCTAACATTGCATACTGATACCAAATCATGTTCAGCCCTCTTTGTCAACACAATCATGTACTTTATGTGCTTATTTTTAAAATTTTCATAAATTCCTGTATTCATATGTTTGATTACTAACCTACTTTCCACTTTAATCATATCAGTATCTTAATTGGCTTAATTAAGAGCAGGGAAATAAAGATGTGGAGTCTTTACAAAGATGACTTTATAAAATCTGCATGCTATCACCAAGGTGGTGTTGAGGGAAAGATTCATAGAAGAATTCCAGCTGCTGGAACAAAAGAAAGAATGGCAGGATAGCAGAGCTAGTATTCTCAGTACACTAAGATGTGAAGATCCCTGGCTTCTCCTGTAATCAGCTGCTGTAGGTTATTCTAGCCACTAGTGTTATTAGCATACACTTTATATTTAAGATTAGGTTACTTTAGGTAAAACTACGTATCTATATTAGCTTTTCATTGGTATTTTATAAGCAAACAAATATATTATCTCATCAGGCTGAACTAGAAATAATTACATCATTTAGCTCCACTGTACTCTTAAGTGCAGACAGCTGTTTTGGGTTCACTGGCAGTCTCTCAGCTGGTTCTCAAACACCACATCCTGCAACAAGAGTGGGGTGGGAGGCACCTGTCTGCACGGGACCTACTCTTCAGTGTTTACGTTGCTGAAAATCCAATCTCTTTCTACTTCTAATGCTTAGCTCATAGTCTTAATTTCTGTTCACAACCAGTTGTTTAGATATAACTAGATATAATTACTACTACTCTGTAGTAATGACAAATATAATTTTAGGGAGTAATTCTCTTTCAAGAAAGGATTTGGAGACTGAGCATAGGGCTATCTCATGAAATCAGACAGTTCTCTTTAGGAAATGGTATTATATGAGAGAATAAACTGTATTTAACTGTTTAAAATAGCTAGCTTGTTTAGCTCAGCTATATTGTATCCTGTATCTTTTTAAGGAAACAGATGAAAATGGGTCCTAGCAAAAGTTACAGATTTTTTCTTAAGTTTTACATGAATACAAAGCAAGGATGGATGTATATAAATACATGTTTGTGTCTGCCATAGAGGCAGTGATTTTAAAACAAATAAATCTTTGAGTTACAAACTCTAGAAAGGAAAGAGGTGTTCTGGGCTCAGTCTTAGAGTATCAGCAGCTTCTGTAGATGAATAAAGTATGGAGGATTTTATCATAATCCCCAAACAAAGCCCTAGCTTGTCAATACACTACATATGACAGGGTCATTTATACATACAGTTTTAACTGATGGACATCCCAGAATAAGAATGAGATTAAATCAGTGAATTGAAATTACTAAGGTTTGTCAAGTCAGTTAACATAGAATTGGTTTTGTATTTTCTTTTTGGAACTGCAGTTTAAGTTAATGAAGGTAGCTACTTTTAATCACTTTAAAGTTTTTTTTTTGTTGTCAAATGCTAGAGCCAATTTTGGCACACAGGAAAAGACACTAAGGGTATTCATTTAGAGTAATATAATACATATTTTGAGAAACAGCAGATTCCAAAGTTTAAGATTGTTTAAGTTTGTTACTGCTTTTGTCCTATTTATACATCACCTGACATGCATGTAAGTATGCTTTCAACAAGTAAGCAAAGTATTTTGGATTTGTTCTAGATTAGATTTATGATACTTCAAGCAAAGGACAGTGAATAAATGGTAATAAATGATAATTTATCAGATATTAAGGATCTTAATATAATTTTGTATATTAAGATATAATACTTTAATAGTACTTTATAACACTTATATACTTTTGCATATAAGATATTAAGGATCTAAATATAGTTTTGTGACAGTCTGAAATCCTGAGCTGTAGATCCTTAAAAGATGCAAAATGAGCAACTCATAAATGGCAGCCATAAGCTGTTTAAAGAGTGTCCTCAAATATTTCTCATTGCTAGAACAGATTCTGGGATGCTTTCAAATGAAAGTGCAAACTCAGGCTGCTCTTACGTTCAATATCTATGCAATAAAGAGAATGTAAAAAGCCGTGTGAAATAGTGTAACAGGAATTATCCTGTATTGCTTTAGTTGGATGCAGCATAACGATTGGTGTACATAAGCAGAGCAGTCCTACCACTGAACCTACTGCATGTTCTTTAAGATAATTCTGACAACTTCTAGGGAATTTCTATGGTATCATTCAAGGAGAATTCAACACATTTGTTCTGAAAATTGAAAAATTCAATGAACAATGTATTGGGCAGAATTTCATTGCAGTACGTGGTTCTACATAGAGTCTTCAAAGATGCTTCACAAGCAGATCCCTCATAGGCAGTTGAACCATCAGCAGCACCAACCCCTTGAGCAGTTGCATGGGGCACCTGAGCCTTGCTGTAACTCCATTCCCCAACCCAGCTCTGTTGCCTCAAGATTCACCCTGCATTCTCCAACTCCAGGAAAGTCCACAAGACAATACTGAGGCTGTTTCTTATCCCATCACCAAGGGAAACTAATCCCTATCAAGGAGTACTTCTGCCCTTGGCATTCCTGCTCCCAGGCACTTTAACCCTTTTTTGCAGCAAAACATCCTTGCCCTCCACTCTGTCACAAATTACCACTGCTGAGCAGTCTCAATCAGAATTTCCCTTTCACAACTAAAATATTACTTATTTTTCATGTCCTAGATTTGGATTGTTCTTCTTGTGCACTGAGCTTAGTGAAGTGCAATCCTTTAATCCTTTATTGATCTAGGAGATTTACTTTCTGTTTTTCTTGCTGTCTAGTACTCTTGATATTAAACAGCTAATTCAAAGTGTATGTCAGGTATTTATATAGAGTACTTCCTGATGTGGGATCATCAGCCAAGTAACAATATTTAAAACAGAGAAAGGGAGGAAACCGAGGTGATATTTATTAGTGCCTTGCCTTGCCCTCTGCTTGGAGCAGGAAGTCTGACCTTGGAGCAGTGATTCCTTATGGGGTTGCTATGGGCACTAGTATACAACCTGCTGCAAACAGAAGAGGACTGAACTTTCCAGGGGGCCCTTCTGTAGAGTAAGTTTCAGCAACTTGGAAAATGTTGAACCTTTAAGGTTAATTTTTCAGCAGCAACAGTCAAACTAATGTTTGCAATAGAAATCGTTAGCATTTGAGCCAGTATTACAAGTGTTTTGCTTATTTCATTTAGATACATGCCCGAAGTAACTCAAGTTTCTTCTCAGATTTTGCCTCAATTATTTTGTTCAAAGTGAGTTAGCTGGAGTCTAGGCTAAAGAACTTTCACAAATGGGGAGCTTAAAGTAAAGAGTCACAGCTGGAAAGAAATACAGTAAAATCCTGGGTATTAAGATCCTTTCAAGAGCAAGATTAAGAAAAGTTTTGTCAAGTTCAGAAGGGCTCTGCCTAGATGGAAACCATTGTCAGATCATGACCATGTTGAGGAGGTAATTCAAAATGTAAATGTGGAATGTGAAATCTGCTCTCAAGTATGACCTGAGAAGTGTACTTTAGATGAGTTTTTTGAAAGGTTTTATTATGCTTCCTATGTTAGCCTAGATACGCAAATGTTGTTAAACAGCCTCAAACAACGCAGAACTAATTAGCTGACATCAAAGACATTATTTGGAAGAGGATGAAGTAAACATGGTCCACCTGAGCAACATTATCATTTTCTGTGAAATAAGCAGAGCATGACCAAGGCTGAGCTGTTCTTTATGTAAGCTTGACATCCTACAGGAAACTGCTAATGCACTTTCAATTTTGAGCAAGCACTAGGTAGCCCAAACTTCATCAGAACATTTGAAACAAATACAAAAATGTACCAAACACCAGAAACTACTTTTTTTTTAAATGCAGATGAAAATTAGGGGTAGTGCTTCAAAGGAAGTGGTAGTATAAAACCAGGAAAATGACTGTGCTTTTATGCCACTTGTGTTAAAAGAAACAGAGCTTCGTGAATGCACTATATGAAGAAATAAAATTTCATCTGTGAGATCCATATCTTTGTATAGATTCACCTTCCAAGGGAAATAAACTTACAGGAATCTGCTATAGCACCTAATCATCTTTCAGAACAACAAGTATTCAGCAAAGTACATTTTTTAAATCTTTGAATAATTTTTTGCAATAACTTAAAATGTGCTAAAATACATGTCTTGAAAAGCAAGAAATTTTTTTTCTAAAAGTTTTACACATATTTACAAAATGGACAGAATTATAGAATTTTTCACCGCTGAATATACTCAAATAACACATATTATTTGGTGTTTACTGTCTAGCAGTGCTTTCATTAGTAGTTCAGAAGCTAGAATTGGCATTCAGCATGGCTCCGCTCTGTGCTAATTAGTTTGATTGGCAGAGCTAATTAGCCTGAATGTACCATTGTGCTTATGCAATTATACAGCTTTTTGACACATAAGCTAATATTTGTAGTGGTGTACCTCATAATCAAATTATGTTTTAATGGCATATCCCATGTACCCCACAAGCTTTGTACTTAGTTGTACCCTATTTCTCCCCTCCCCTGAGGGCAGGACTGTCACTTTGGAGTCCTTCCCAGGTCCTGGAAAGTTCTCTGGAGAGTGCCAGGTGATAGGTCCTGACCTGGGGAATCGCCCTCCATCCCAGGGAAATTGGAGAGTGGAAAGCATCATTCAACAGCCAGGTCACCCTCTGAGGTGCCCTGGTTGGTCGATCCCTGCTCCCATCCCTTGTTCCCACCCCCACACTCCCCCCCACAAGGTGCTGTATCTTGCCAGTCAGGGCTCTGGCTGGTAAGAGCTTCGAGGTGAGAAGGTCCCTTACGGGGCTTTCAATAAATTCATGCTGCTACCTCAGCTCTCCCAGAGTCACTCCTTTCTTTGTCACCATTGTCACAAAACACCTGCCACACAGTACCACACAGGACCCACCAGGTCGGCTGAATCTGCCAAGCAGAGGAGCCGTACCAGGCTTGTATCGGGGCCAGGATTAGCTGGGAGAGCCATCAAACAGGTTCCTGATATACATATTATTGCATGGCAATGTGGTGTTCCAGTTCACTGATAACTAGATCAGCTCCTTCTCTAGTATGGCATTGCATTTCCTGCTGAAGATGTACTCACAAGGAGTTTGCACAAGGGACAATATCTGAAAATGTACCGTAAGGATTAACATCCTGCTGGAAACACTTGGACATTTAAGGTAAGCTGGGTTGCTTTTGCTGCAACAGATCTTTAATCCCACCTTAGCAAGACTTTCACTAAACAGGTGGATTTGTAAAAGACTTTGAGCTATACTCATTGAGACTAGACTTTAAATGAAGAGAGAGTTTTTAGAAAGTTATTTGATAATTGGCATAGCCTATCGATAGCTTTGGATTTCTTCGTTTTTCAGAATCACAGATTGGCTGAAGTGTGAGTGAGCTCTAAGTATTGGCTGTCCAATACTCCAGCTCAAAGACAGCCAGCTGGGCCAGGTTGCTTAGTGCTGTCTCCAGCTGGGTGTTGAATATCTCCAAGGATGGAGAGTCAGCAGGGAGACTCCACAGCCTTCATGGGCAACAAATTCTAGTGTTAGATAGTCCTTAGTGTCAAAAAGGTTTTCATCTATTTAAATGTAATTCTTGCATTTCACTTTGTGCTCACTGCCTCTTGTCCTGCTGCCAGATACCATGGACAGAAGTTTGACTCTGTCTTCATTATAACTTCCCATCAGGTAATTATGCACACTAAACCTTTCCCTCTCCCTGTTCTCTCAGGCTTTCCTTCTGTGACAGATGCTTAGGTTCTCTAATCATGGAATATCAGTCTCCTTCATAGCTGTTTGCTTGTGTTGGCCCCACATGTCCATGTCTGTCTTGCACTGAGGAGCCCAGAGATGGACCCAGCTTTCCAGGTGTGTTTCATGTGCTGGGTAGAGAGAAAGGATCACCTCGCTCAGTCTGCTGGTGATAATTTCCTAATGCAGCCCAGGCAGCTCTTGGCCTTCTTTTGGGAAACTGCTGGCTTTGACTTGTCCAGAGGACTCACAGGTCTTCCTTTCATGCAGTATTAATAGTTTTCCACCACAGTCTGGGAGTGGGATTACGTCACTGGCATTATTTCCTTTGTTGCTAATTTATAGGAAACACATTTATCTTCCTGTCCTTACATTTAACTATATATTTATTTCAGAAATGTTTAGGTTCCCTAATCTTTTTCCAACACTTTATAATTTCATTTGTAATACCATCTATTTTCTTCTTTTTTATATTAATTAGGTTTTTTTTTACCTAATTGTTTCTAAATCCAGTTCACTGTTATTTAGACAAAGATTACCAGAATTAAAGGAGTTCTGCCAATAGCATTTGTCATAACTTCAAATTTTAATTAAAGAGCTCACAGTTCAGTTCTCTGTGAACATTCTTCTTCCCAGTAGTTTTTCTTACAGCTTTTTGCAGTGGGAAATTTAGCCCTTTTGAATGGAAAACTACTTGTGGAAACTGTGTTCTGTATTTCCATAGTGAATATATGCGTGTTACAACTGATCTTAAAGCAACCACTTGTTTGCAACCTAGTAATTAATTCATTTTTATTCTACTGAGATTAAAATAGATCTATTTACTGTTTTGTGTAAAACCTTTGCTTTTCAATTAACTTCTATAATATAATAAATATTACGATTCACTTCTCCCATAAAAGTGTTGTATAACAAATAATTTGCATGCTACTCAAAGTCTTCAGGTTTAATTTTTATCTATTACAAACAAAGATATTAAAGATGGATTTTTTTTGTCTGGTCTTATCTGGAGACATCAAGCTTTGGGTTTTTTTGGGGGGCGGGGGTTTGGTTGGGTTTTTTTGTGTTTTTTCTTTTTTTGTTTTTTTGGGTTTTGTTTGTTTGTTTGTTTTTTGTATAATGTATATTGTTGCATTCTGTAAATAAGAATGTGAAGAAATCTACCCATTTAATAATTAATTTGAATAAGAGAAGCCTTGCTTGCTAACATTAGTATCTTGTATTTTTAGTTTTTACATGTCAGAAATTCTTCTAAGTAGAGTGAAATAAAATTCAGGTGTTCAAAGCAATTTTCATATGCACTGCAAAAAATCCAAACTCTCTTGCTAGAGAAATCAGTGGCATAGGTCTTGCCTATTTACCTAGGCCAAGACCTAGATCAGGACTATTTATCTTCTTTAATTACTGGGTATTTCTTAACCTAAGTCATCTAAGGACCTGTTGGTTAATTAAAGGTCTATTTTTACTGAAATGAAACAGATACATTTCCCTGTATTTGTATAATAAATTAGATTTTCTGATTAAAATGGAGACTAACTCTGCAGCACTTCTGTTAAGGTATATAATTTTTGTCTTTGTTTTACAGCTGGCGCAAAGAACAATTAACTTGGATTCATGAGGCTAACCACTGGCCAATTTTTCTCTTATTTACACTTTTTTTATGGCAAACTGAGAGTGTCCCTGCTCCATAGTATTATAAATGTGAGGAGATCCAGTTCCAAAAAAAACCTCAAAAAACTAAAAAAAACCCCCCAAGACATAACACAGCAACTTTTATGCTAATAAATCGTACCTTGTCTTTTGAAGAACATTCAAAAATCCCCAGGGAGTGGGATTGACAAACCTCTGCATTAATGCAAGAGAAAGAGCGAAGCAGAACCTGTAATAAATCTCGAACATGTGGTTTCAAAAACCCATTATCACTCCAGCAAATGCAACAATAAGCACAATTAACTTTCGTTGCCTTTAATAGGACGCAGATGTCTAGCAGCATGATCTGTCACTATGCTTAATTAATTATCCATCCTAGAAATGAAGAATCAAGAATTCTCTGATCATTTACAGATGATTTAGAAAAATGTTTTTACACAGAACATATTTCCTTTCAGAGCATTTCCTTGCCTGTCTGTTATGAGTCCTTGTAAATTTCAGGAGTTTGTGTGGAAAATTAAAATCTTTCATTAAAAAAAAAACCACGAGGGGGAGCCCATGCCACCACGTTTGGTTTTATTGGATTTTTTTACTATACTGAGCAAGTGATCCTCTCTGGTTTAAAGAGTTAAGCATGATATTTTTCTTTAATAGTTACATGTCTTCAACCTTCTTTTCAACAGGACCTGGTGAAAAGTTATCTGATATTTCTGAATGTTATCTTTATATAGGGGAAGGATTAAACCGGTAAGAATCTTATTTTGTACAATATCAGAAAAAAAAGGTGGTCCCGAAGCTCATTTGACTCAGCTGGTCTCTACTGAGTTCAGAAATTTTTCTATCAACTTCCATTTAGGTTTAGTTTTCTTTCTGTGCCACACTGAAGAGGAAAATGTTCACAGGCAGCCATTGTCATAGATGTACTTCTGCATGCATACAGTCACAGAATTACTTGAGTTGGAAGGGACCCTAAAGATCATCTTGCTCCAAACCACCTGCCATGGTTGTGAATGCCACTCACTAGATCAGGTTGCTCAAAGCCTCACCCAGCCTTCCAGAAATGTGGGACATCCACAACTTATTTGGTGAAAAGCAACATAGAGAAAAGCAGAAGAAATCTATTGTCAAGGCCTTATGCTACAAAGAAAATATACTGTGTTTTCTGTTTATTAAATGTGAGCACAGTGTAAAACTGGGGAGCTTAGATCTACAGTGTCTTCCTGGGGATTTGTCTCAGAACTATATGTTGACACAGAGAATTCAGTGTTTGAAACATATATTATTAGGAACTTTTACATGCAATTTGAGTGTATTTATTAAGAAGATAGCCGCATATTTCCAGAGGCGACATAGCTAGAGCATTTTATCCCTAGTTACAGGAAGGCATTCTACAAAAGTGGCAATAAGAGAAAGATTAAAAAATTGTATTCTTTGGACAAAGAATGTGATTGACAGACAATGTGGGAAAAATATTTACATCAAATTTTGCATAAGGTAACTATGCCTATTTGGGTAAAATCACAGATAACAGAGATGAATGGATAAGTGCAAAACATTTTATAGGGAAGATACAGTTAAGATAACACCTGGATAACTTAGATGTTTCAATTAATTGGATCTTCTGTGCTTCCTCCTGACCACTCTTCCTAAAGTGCAGATAAAACCTCAGCCATAAGTATAAAGTTATAATTGTAGAGAAAGGGGTCCTGGAAGACTAAAAGACCAGTGCTTACTTTTGAAAGGAGGAGAAGCAAGTTCAGATCTTTAGTGTGCTATGTATAACTTCCATTCCTTGAGAAACTTTCAGAGAAATAATCAAATTTCGTTATCAATAGTGAAAAGAAAAAAATAGCAAAAGGTAATAGCTGCTGTCTTTCAGTCAGTCTTACCCTACTCTGCAATATGCTAACAGACCTTGAAGAGAGAGTAAGAGTAGATACCATATAAGATTTTGGCACTTATCTCTATGTTGTTCTCACAAGCAATCAAGGGAAACATGCTATGTGCAAATGTTTACAAATAAATGAAAAAATGTTTAGACTCTATTTCAAGATTAAATGGCAGTGATTTTATTTTTTAGTATAAAAAGAATGTTTTGTGCTCTTCACAATCTTTGCTCTTGGTGCTCTATAATTTATAGTTTTCAGTCGTGGTCCTCATGATGCTTCTGGATTCACAGCGGAGACCAAGCTGAGGGTGTGTGGCAGGGCTTTCCCTGTCGGGATTAGGTAACAAATCTGAGTATGTATCAGTAATGTCAGTTGCTTCACAAAAGGCAAGAATTGAAGAAATAAGGTAGCTTTTGACATTTCAACAGTTGGAATCTCACAGCTGCTACTGCTCATTGTTGTGGTGGAAAATCTCGACAACAGGACTCAAGTGGTCTTGTTAGCGACTGATACTTCATATGCAACTAGGTAAGTGCACAGTTGCAAACATACAGGTATAGACAAAGTATTTAACACATTTCATATATGTATTTTGCCCCAAATCAGTAGTTTGAGCTGGGGAACAACCAAGTAAGGTGAACAAATCCTTTAGCAGCAAACCCAAAGTTACTGGTAAAAGAAATTAGCTTGTGATTGTTTTCAATCTATTGTCAATAGATTGTCAGTTACATAAATTTACTAGTTTTCTTCCAAATGTTAACTGTGGCTGCATGCTTCCTAATGAGAGTCTTAGATTGCTCAGTAAAATTATTTTTAGACATAGAAGATTACTAAGAATAATTAAATTGATTTCTGCAGAGGTTAATTTTTGTGCAATAACTATTTCATTATATATCCTTTTCTATAAGTTTCAGACAAGTGAATTGAAAAAATAAATCCACTCTGATAGAGTAGTTAAGGGATATACTTTACAGTACTTAGTAGGACTTTATTTAGTAGCAATATTAATTCCTAGCTCTGGTGCTGGAAGTTGATGTTTTATGAAGTTTGGACTAAATACTCTTTCTATTCATAGCTCATTTAATGTAACTACACTTCAGAGTAAATACAACTTCCATTACTGGAAACAGAAAGGATCCTAGTATTCTCTGTGCGAAACAGGTTCTTCCTTTCCTCTTTGTTTACAGATTTTGAGGTTCATCTTAAGTTTATATATGATCTTCTTCCCAGTGTTTTATAACAAACCTAAAAAAATCTGGCTGGTGACTCAGGACTCAGTGACTGTTACTGGTTACTGTAGCAGCTCAGGTGTTCCCATATACATCTCTTCAGTTCATATTTTTGTTAGTTGCTGATGGAACTAATTATAACACTTTTATTCCCAGAGGTCACTGGAAAGATGTATTCTTTACCTGTCAAGTGTAATGATAACACAATCCTAGAAAATAAAAAATTATCTTGGCAGATGAGTTGGGCAAGAATACTGGATTAAAATTATAAATAATTTTCAGTCTTGTTAATATACCTATCATGTCAAATATTGAAGCAAGAGAAGGGAAGTAACTACAATATTTAACTGGAGTCCAAGGAGCCAATTCAATAGAAATATTTTGTTTGTACTACCTAGTGACTTGAAGATTGCACAGGTGAACCATTAATTGATAATTGATTTAAAAATTATTAAAAATACAATAGAAACTTCAACTGCTTCAGTGCTCCATTCCACAGGAGAATAATAATCTGTCTTTCATTGATTAACAAAAGTTTTTTTTTTTTCTTTGGAAACTCATGTTTATATCCTGTCTTACAGAGAAATGATTTGTGGTACTACCACAGTAATGTTTCTGGCATTTACAATTGGTTTCATTCTACTGGGGTGAATAGGTTTCAAAGCAGGGGTAGAGAGAATTCAGTTGCCAAGGGGACAGAATGCCAACCAGAGGAAAAGCACGGGGGGTACATGAGTGGGGCAGCCTATAACACCTGGCTTCAGTTCACAGATACTGGCATTCAGTGGACTGTAACCAAGAGAAAAAAAATAGAACTTACAAAGGACTTTAGATTGCTTTGTAAGGAGTGATTTAGGGCAGCCTTGTGATATGATTATCAGCTGTGAACCTGCCTTCTGTTCAGAGGACCAAGCAGAGTGCCAGTCCCAAAGGCTTCACTGCACCACTGGGGTTGGGATGGGGGATTTATCTGGCTGAACAGGGGGTGAGGGACAGCAAAAATCCAGGCACTGGCCGTCTTCACACACACTAAATACACACTGGTTGTCCATAGAGTGCAGGTGGTGAGTGCTGTCACACTGAGAGCTAGCTGAAGATGAACTGCCAGTGGGCTGGGAGAGTAATAGTTTGTTGTTGCTGCCCACAGCTTGTGCTTCATAACTCCTGAGGCTGAGCAGAGAGTAGTGTGGGAGCTACAAGTTTCAATTTACACTCTAAAATGGTGTATGCAGCTACCTACCAGTCACCCCTGAGTAGAGCATTTCTCCAATGAATTTGTTTTAAGTTGAATTAAAACTGCTTTAAACTTTTAGCTGGGGTTTTGGACATTTAAAATTGATAGAACAAAATATGAATGCCACAGCTCCTTCCACTTTATCATTTTATTTGTGACAATAGGCCAAGGAAACAAAAATTGCCTTTATTATCTATTATTTTCTAGTCAACATCTGTGACTTTAATGAACAAGTTATACTGGACTGGAATGTAAAGGGCATTGTTACAATATCACATTGAGGTGTAACAACTTCAACTCAAACTGAAGTGAAACTCAGCAGCACGCAGACACATCAATAAACAGCTAGAGTTTTGCAAAGGTGTACCCTATTCATACCTACAGAAATACTTATTTGCTTTTGTAATATATAAAACATGTAACTAAACACGCATAAGATAGTGCAAAAACAAAGCTAGTTTTTCACATCTAAGTCTACACTTTGTGTATGAAAATATATAGTACACAGTGAATGTAGGTTTATATATATATATACACATACCTATGTATTTTCAAATGTGCTGGTAGAATTCTATTAAAAAGAAAAATCTGAAGCCAGTGAAATTGTCAGCTTTGGGTTTTGTTGTTACTGCTGTGTTTTTTGTTATTTTCTTATGTTTGTTTTTCTGTTCCCTTTTCTGTTCTTCTTTTTTTTTTTTCTTTTTCTCCTTCCAAGACTGGAGAAATAGACATTAATTTTTGCATTTTGATTTTCAAGGTACTTCTGCTCATGGATGCCAGATTACTCATGATACTTTAAACATCCTGGCTGAAAAACACAGTAAAAGGTAACTGCCATTTAAGTGGTCATGTGTAGTAAAATTATCAGTTTACTGTGACAATGCAGTTATTTTGGCTTAAAAATTCCATCTTTAAAGTTTAAAAGTTTTTGGCTTGGAAGTTTCATTATCTGTTTTGATCTGTCTCAGTAAAGGTGTGCATAACCGTGTTTACATTGGGAGGTGGATAGTAATATAATGTCCAAGGAAAAGTTTCCTTAGCTGTTCCTGAAATGGGAATGTAGCTGCTGTAAAGCAGTGCTTGTTTCACAGAACTGTAAAACTTTATTCTATGCAGAATAACACCTGGTGATAACCTAGTGGTTTTGACAGCTGGGTTGTGATTACCTGAGGGCATTAATCATTGCTGCTGGTTGGAGGTGTGTTTTTCACACTCCAGAAACACAGACCTATGTCAGAGCTTTTAGTGTAGACTGAGCTTTGAGAAGTGACCTGACCACAGGTTTGAGACAAGTCAAGAGATAAGGCAAAACCCCATCAATTTCCCTAGTCTCTGGGAGGGAATATCTCCTTAATATCCCTTGCCCTTACATGTATATTCATCCAGCTGGGAGAGATCCATTTCATTCCAAACATGTTTATGAGTTATATATTGAAAATAAACAAGAAGAGTCATAACATGCATTAGTTCTGCTTGACTATGTCACAATCTGACTGTTCAGGTTTAAGATTGCAAGCATTCTTCTCTAAAATGATTCTATGTTGTAACAGAGCTAATCAAACTTGGAAGAGAAGAACTGAATGTATGAATGGCTTATTTCCTAGCTTTATACAATTTCAATTGGTTGGTATGTTGTATCAATTGGTTGGTATTCAACCTATGTGAATTTTATGTTTTTGAATATGTAACAGGCAAATTATTTGCTAGGAAAAACAATCAAACTCTGTGAAATATTAAGCATTTGTTAGCAGTGGAAACTATGTTAATATGATGTTTGGAGAAAATAGGCAACACGATGCACACGAATGAGAGAAAACTAATTTTTCTAATTGAGAGAATTGCTAATTCTAATTTCTAATTGCTAATTCTAATTTCTAATTGTGAGAATTGCTAATTTTTGCAAAAAGACAGTGGTTTCATGTTTTTCATAACAATCTAGGAAGCAGAAGGAGTGCACTGTGAATATGTGTTTTATGTATTTTAACCAGCATATATTGCTGGTTAAAAAACAAAATAATTTTTTTACATAAAATATTGTGACAGTAAAATATAAGAATGAATGTGTTACCCTGTGATAAAAGGAATCTTGGCTGTGTGACAACTAAAAAGTAAACAGAAAAATTAAGGGCATGAATTGTGACATTTTTTAACTATCCAGATAAAGAAGTACTCTGGAGCAGCCTTGCTGGTTTGTCATTGAATTTCCTTCTAACACATGAAATCAGAAAACATCTAAATCTGTAGTTTGTATGTGTGTGTATTTCTGACATTCCATTCATTATTGCAAATAAGTGTGACGCAGAGGACAGAGAAGCTCAGCCAGATGAGACTTATTTGTCTTTTGTTTATAGCCAGTGGCTAGTCCTTTTATTTAGATGCTTGCTTAGGGTGGAGAGCAGCAAATAAAAAAATCATGTGAATGAAGTTAAGGGTTATGTATATGGATTTCTTCTGAAATGTAGTGGAGCTGAGTTTTAGGTAAAAATCTGGTTTGGCGGGAGAGGAGGCAGATGATTTAACAGCCCAGACAGTCAATATATTTTATTCAGTAGCAAATTTCTCACTGTGATTTGTTGGGAGGAAGTCCTAGTCTCTGGCTTTACCCTAATGAGTTCATCCAGCTAGTTCAGAACATTCTCAGTGTGCTAAAAGTAAAAATGAATTGAAATTCAGTCATGAAATCCAGTCTTGACTCCAGCATCTATCTGACTTCAGGGGACAGAAAACTTCTCTGATGGTGTTTGGGCAATGGGTGAAAATACTAGTGAATCTGAGTCTTGAGTGTTGCCTGATGCAGCTGTTGAACTCAGTGCAGGCTAAACTGATGATTTCTGCTTGTTTTGCATACTTTGGATCTGTACAGGAGCATGGAGCATATCAGTCCTTGTCTGGACTAACTCTTGCAGCTGAAGGGGCATGTCAGTCCATTTCTGTCCAAACTGATGGTAGCTACCCATTTTTAACCTCACACATTAGCCAACGAGCTGCTATATATTAGGGAATCACAAAACAATTTAAGTTGGAAAAGACCTCTGAGATCATTGTGTTCAACCTTTGACCAGATGTCACCTTGTCAACTAGACCATGGCACAGAGTGCCACATCCAGTCTTTCCTGAAACACCTCCAGGGACAGTGACTCCTCCTCCTCCCTGGGCATACCACTCCATATGACTTTGTGGTGTAAGTCTTTTCTGTTCATATCTTCTTGGCAGGATTTTTTAAAAAACCCTTTTTACTTCCCAGGATTGTAGGAAATGGTTTTTTTTTTTGGTTTTGGGTTTTTTTTTTACTGTGTTTTTGTGGATACAGTAAGTACAGAGTGGTTCCATACTTATTATTATTATGATTATTATTATTAACTACTTAAAAGATGAGTAGTACACAAATTATCCTCTTAATATACATGTTTTTAAGCAATATTTTGTAAGGAAATTTCTTTCTTATGCTCATAAGCATGTGAATGGTTCCACTTTTGTTAATCTTGTCTAAAATCACAATCATTTACACCAAGATATACAAATATATGTACTTATTTACAAATGAATACACATCAAAAGAACTGCATTATCTTAAGACCAGAAGGTAGCACATCGTAAAATCATTATTTTTAACTAATGGTAATAACTAGCACATTTTACTGACTCGAGTATGTTAATTGATAGGCCGAGAGTGTGAGCTACCTGAATTTCACTTGAGAAACACTGACATGCGAGCACAGACACTGTGTAGTGGTCAGCACATAAGCAGCAAGTGGAACCTGCTGTACTCATTGAGTACACAAGGGTCCAATGCATGGAAGAAGTGCAGGCTCACTGCTCGTGCTGCCTCTATATTTGTGGAAGCTTGGCACGTCCTAATGCCTGCTAGCCACAGAAAGCAGCAGCTTTGATCAGGCTGCCAAGCATGTGTAAAATCCTGTATGAATGACCAAATTGTAATTTCAATTTGTACAAGGGGAAAAAGGGATCTCTTGGAAGAAGGTGGTGCATATGGATTACAGACCCCTACTAAGTGTCATCTCCTTCTTTTTAAGACTTGATGCTTTGAAACACACAGGTGGGTGGCATCTTGTAGGTCTTATGAACTTGAAAAGCAGTTTTCTGTGTAAAAAGGTGGAAATATCTGATCTCTCTTAAGGGTAGGTAATTTATACTTCCTAAAGGTTGCATTTTGTAAAAATTTTTGGAAAATTCATGATAGTATCAGTTATTTTCAGTTAAACTAATTGTGAGAATCTGAGTAATAGAAAAAAAATCTGAGAAATTATAATATAATATAATATAATACAATATAATACAATATATTATCATATCATATAATGTAAATATCTTTAAAATTTAATACCTGAGAAATCAGTTTATGCATTATTAATTGGTAAGGATGATATAATTCAGATATTGTAGTAGTGTCATCCAGTGAAAACTATCACCACTTGTGCTGCACATCTCAGGGAAGGATTTTTTTTTCATAATTTGACAGGTTTTTTTCCCTATGACACACCCTTTAAAATAAATTACACTAGCAAGAAGAGAGGAGAATACTAGTAATAAACTGCACAGTCCTCAAAGCAGTTCTTCAGCATTCTGTGCAAATATGTTGTAAATTAGGCTGATGGAAACAAATCCTTGCCCATCTATTTGATTTTCTTCAACAAAGAACTCATGCCTGCTTTAAAAGTTCTGAGGTTGCTTAAATGTTTTCTGTTAAGGTTATATCTGACTGATTTATTTATTTAGACTGATGTGACTCTTTGATTCTAAAATATTAAATTGTTTTTATATGATGAACCTTCATAGGGTGTTCCTATTTTATATCACGCAGTATGGGGTATTATCATAATTTAATGTATATCAAAGCTTAAGGCAGGACTCTGCTCCTCACAGTCAATTGGAATTGTTTGTGATGGACAAGACCAATCTAAAGGCAACTCAGGAGGGGGCTTGTACCCACAGGAGCATCTAACTCTCCAGACTGTCTCTCAGGAGTCCATCTGATTTTTTTGTGTATGTGGTTTTGCATTTCTTTGTGGCAGGCTTCAATTAGTTTCGACAGTAGGAAACACAGTCATTGTTTAAAACTATTTTAGTGAGAAGACATTTCTAATGTAAAGAAAACATCTTCTTTTGTAATCATGACAAAATCTCTAGTCTGAGTTTCCTCTTCCGAGGTTAGGTGTCTAAAATTAGTTACAGAACAACTTTAGATTGGCCTGATTTTCACAGCTGGAAAACAATCTGTGTAGTCACTGTACATTTCACAGGGCTAACTGAATTTCACAGTTTAAGAAAACAGAAGTACTGAGTTGATTCTGGAGTGACTCACAGTGATGTTGGCAGGTGCCTGCAGCAGTCTGATGGCTGGATTGAAATGGGAGTGCAGGAGCCCCATAGACAGCCCTGCAGGGCTGTGCTGCAGCTGCATCTGGGCAGGCCAGCACAGGGGAAACTTCTGCTTTCCTAGGCTGGATAACTCAATCACAGTTTTCCCGGGAAACTCTTCACCATGATTGGCTATATGTCTTTTAGGGATATCTGGCCTTAAATTAGCTTAGTTAAGCACTGGGATCATATGCCAAGTACTTGATTATTGAATTCTTCAACTTCCTATATGTCTGTATATGGCTGCATGACAGGTGGTTGCCAAGTGCAACCAAACATAAACAAACCTGACAGGATCCATATCCTGTAATTAAAGTTTCAGTGGCACTCCTCGCAGTTCTTCTCCAGCTTCTCTCTTATCACTTTCAAATACCTACTTGTATGCTTACATGTAGGTCTTGTTTTAAATACAAATCCCCTCCTACTTCTGTCCCTCAAATTTTGTAAGATAGAAGTGTCTTTAGTAATCTATATGTCATCTAACATAAGATGTATAAGTAAAATACAATTATTTCAGGAGAAATGCTCTTCTCTTTCCTGCAACTATTTTCAGGAAATAATCACACCATAAAGTTTCCAGCACACTGCAGGTTCAAGCTTATGATGAAAAACTTAAACAGGGGCTTTCTTATCTGTTTATTTGCCATGTGAAAGCAGCTATAAAACCTACCACCTTGTCCTGTGTGACTCCTTTGGGATGAATGGACAATTTAAGTCTGGTTTGTTGCAGAATACAGAAGGTGTTTAGTGAACGATTCTAGTTATTCAACCGTAATCTGTAATCTGTATTTTCAAGGCAGTTAGATCTCTATGAGGCTTGAGTTGCAAGTGAGATCTCTGGCGGCTCCTGCTACACAACCGTAGCTTTAATGGTAAGCCATTAGGGGAAAAAGTGAAGAGTTGAAACTAAAACAATTTCTTTTGCCTTCTCTTTTATGTTACCCTTCCTCAAGGAAAAGTAAAATAATGTAAGAGGGCATTACTTACTTATTTCTAGAAGAATTGCAAAGGGACTGTAAGTTGCATTTGGAAGACCCCCTTCAAAATCTATACATTAAATTTCTCCCTTAGTTAAAATTTTCTCCAAATCTTCTTATATTTCCAGAGTTTTTTCATTTGCAATTTATATATTATTTCCTTTTCTTTCCTTTTAGTTTTCTAAAGCATAGGAAATTAAATTGAAACTTCACCAACATTAGTAATGTTGAAATATTCTGCATTTAATATTTGCGGTTTTCCAAAAGTAAAGCTGACTCAGCCTTTAAATACTATTATGTGTAGGTATCTATGCCTATAGAACCTATGAAGGTGTTTTTAAAGACACCTGGAAGAATGTAGGGTTAGCTTGGTTTTTGTTTTTGGGCTCAATGCTATTGGCCAGCTTTTTCTTGGTCAGTCTGGAATGTGTGAAGCACAGCTCCTGCAGAAATGTCACTTTAGGTGCCATTAAAATACTCTTTAGTAACCTCAGATGATAAGCAAGGGCTTGAATATCTTTCAGTATGTGACATTGGTTCCAGCATTTCCTTTCAGATCCTGAGGATTTAATTCAAATATGAAAGCATTATTATTGTCATTAAGTGCAAAATGTGTTTTAAAAGCCATTCACTTCTGTCTTTTAAAATGTAGTCAGATTGTGTTACAGGAGTTATTTTGCACTTCAGGATGTTGTATTCATGTTATACTAATTCATAACAACAGTTGTTATTTGCTTTTATATGTTGTACATTACTCATTCAAATATTTATTTAAATATCACTCTTTAAAAAAGTTTATCAAGAAAGTAAGAACAATTATAAAAATCTATGGTGCTGCTACAATGGATCATTTTACAAACTGTTTAAGAGCAAAACTTTTTCTGTTGCTCTGGATTGCTTGTGAACAGTTTTTTTAATATATTTTCTTCTTTTTCTTTCCCCCCTTAGATTCTTGTATTCAAAATTATCCAGTGGTTCATCCTTAGTTTTAGTTTGAAAGTTGCCAGTTTGCAATGACTATTTGAAATTAGAGCTTCCACTGAAGACAGAGTCACATGAGATGTTTTTCTCCCATATCAGGTGGGAGAACGTGATGGCGTCTTTGTGCTGAGAAAAATCCCAGGAGTCAGCAGAGCACATTCAACTATCATACAGCTACAAAGTGCTATGCAATATAATATCCCACAGCTTTTAGTCCTGTAGTATAGTCAGCTAAAGCACTTAGAGCTCATCACAGCTAAAGCCTAATTCAATGCAGCTGAGCGTGCATCAGCTGTTATCTTTTGGGTTTCAGAAATCAGGTGCTTCAGGAGGAGTGTCAGCCTGTCACAAAAAGCATTTATGTTCCAAATATAGAATTAACTATTCAGAGGAGTTCTTGAGTATTTACTTGGAGGCAATTTCACCTGTAGAAAAAAAATAAATATACTGGAATACTTAGTCTTCTCTAGTTGTGTAAATATTGAGGAAAGTGTATATCAAGTCTGTTAATGGATTTGTGCTCATAAGAGCATATTATTTTTCCTTTATGCTTTGGGTGAGAGGTGACCAGGTGAGAGGCAACCCTCTTTTAGTAACCCTTTAGTGGAAGAAATGTCCATAGAACTTATTCTCTTTTTTTCCTTTCTGATTTTATACTGGGTTGCTGAGATGAATTGTCTTTTCTACAATTTCCATGCTGAGAAAAGAAGATTCCTTAAATTGGTAGAAATGAAAACTTAGTATGGCTTTATAACTTCATGATTATTTTATGGTTTCTTTTACTTTTCTGCTCTGGGTCATTTAATCTTTAATCTATTTTGGTTTAAATCCCTGATTAATTTTGTTTAATATTTTCCTGCTCAGAAGATCCTTTATCAATGCTTTACTACACCTCCATTTTTGTCCACCTCTCCAATATTTTATGGAAATATTTTTTGGTCATACATGGTAATAAGTAATTACTCAGGGTTTTTGAATGCACTTATTTTATTTCTCTCATGATATGAAATTAATCCTCCTTATTAGGTGGAGAAAAGTCAGACTGGCCATTGATTCACAATTATTCAGCATTTAGATTTGAACTTTTGTCAAAGTACAATATATTCAGGAAGTAAATTCTAATATGATTATAATCTTAAATGTTATTCTGACCTTTTATAAAGAAAAAGGCCTACACAGGTTTTCTTACCTTTGTAAATTAAGAAAAACAGGACTGTTCTCTGGCACTGAAGTCAGCGGACATGACAGTGTCTACTTTATAATTGAACTGGATGTATCTTTCAAAACAGGGTGGCCACATTAAAACTGGATTATCCCATCTCCCAAACAGTGTTCATTAAGACAGAGAATCATCGGAGATGCTAGCGCTGCTGCAACCAGTGCCAGGGATTGTTCTAAACAATTGAACAGCATAGGTAGTTGGGTTTCAATGTCTTTTGTCTGGGAACTGGCACTTACAGAATCATTAGTTGCAGTCCAAGGGGACTGAGAGAAACCATGTGGTGGTGGCTGGGGTAGAGTTAATTTTCTTCACAGCGGCTAGCACGGAACTGTGTTTTGGGCTTACACAGCACCAAAGCCTTCCTTCTCTGCTTTTTCATTTGGCTGCACTGGTGAGGTCTTTGGGGGTGTCTGGGAGCTTGTGAGGGCAAACAGCCAGGACAGGTGACCCCAACTGACCAAAGGGATATTCCAGACCATATGACATCATGCTCAGTATATAAAGTGAGGAAGAAGGGGTGTTTAGAGTGATGGTATTCATATTCCCAGGTCTTTTTTTGTGTAATGGGGCTCTGCTCTGCTAGAGATGGCTGAACACCTGCCTGCCCTTGGGAAGCAAAGAAGTAATTCTTTGTTCTGCTTTGCTTGTGAATGTGGCTTTTGCTTTCCCTATTAAAATTTATCTCAACCCATGAGTTTTCTCACTTTTACCCTTCCAATTCTGTCCCTAATCCTGTTGGTGGAGGATATGTGGGGATTTGTTGCTGGCTGGGGTTAAACCTTGTCACCATCCAAAACCGCTGTCAATGGGACATTGACCAGTGATGTTTTCCCCAGGAATATTGCCCAGAAGCCTCAAGCTGTAGGAATGTCCAATGGCCCTATGGGCACAGAGCAGTTCAACAGCAAAAAACCCTCTTGGGATCCATGAGTAAGGCATTCTTCCCTCATTCTTTTATATGGCCTGCCCTGTTGACTGTACACAGAGTTTGCCTAACATGAATAGCAGAAGATTTCATGATGTGAAACAGTGTCAGCCACTTTTTCCTAGGATAAAGTAGGAAGAAGTACTGAATATATGTGTCTTTTCAAGGAGGAACCTGAAGGTGAGAGCATTACACACAAGATTGGAGTTGAATTCAGTCTTCCTCTCTGTCTGAACAGATTTAATTATTTCTTGCTCCAGGTAAGCAAAAATATCCTTCAGACTGTCTTACAGCTGCTCAAGTGATTGAATAGATACCATTTAGTCTTTTTTATTATCAGAAAATAAGATTTTTTTTTACCACACAGAGAGAAATAAAAGGTAGATTAGTGAACAACTGGCATATAGAAAATTGTCATTTCGTATTTTCACCAAAGACTCTTTTTGTCTAGTTATAATGCATTGTAAAACACAGATGCTTGGAACAGAGGCTTTGAGCAGCTACTTGCTTCTCAATTCCATCACTGTCTCCAGTATCATTGCGGTTAGGACACTTGCACAAGGAAAAAGAAAGGTAACCTTAATTTCCTTCAGACAAGGCAGTGATTTAAACTTGAATCTTCTGTTTCTGGGGAAATGTTCCAACACATTGAGCAAAAAAGTGAGACTGGAAAAGGGTGAAACAGTGACCATTGTGTTTGCAAGGGAAACCTGGACCTTGCTGTGTTTTTGAAGGATCTTTGGCATCATTTTGCAGAAAAAGGTCAAAGCTAATCCCAGCTGGGAACAGGCATGTCTGTTTGACCTAACACCTTTTATCTCTGTCCTGAAAAAGACACTTCTATCCTTTGTCTTCAGCAGCACTCATTTTTAACAGGATTTGCACACAGGGAATTGCATTTTGAGATATCCATTTTTTTAAGAAGAAATAATTTTCATCAGTAGATATGATTTGGTTTTGGCTATAAGAATTGAAAAAACTTTGTAGACTACCCAAACCAAGGAAGGCTTCCTGTAAAAGAAGAAATTTATAAGTATTTACTGCTAGGTGCTTATGTTATTCAAAAGCACTACATATTTTGAGAATTAGAAATATAATAACACATCTTTAGAATAGTCTTTTAATGTTATTTTTTGGGGGCTAGAGAATTCATTAGAGCAGCATGAGGGTGACAGCTAGCACGTCCAAATTAGGCCCAGCATTATCAGTCATTTCAGTATCTCCCTGGCTATCCAGTTGATCATGCAGACAAACTTTTAAAAAGACTCCAAATACTTAATAATTTCTGCAAAAGCACCCTGGACGTAGGAGTTCTATTACTCCCATATCACTCTTCCCTGATAGGGAAGGCTTGTCCTTTTAAGTCCTCATTAAGTAAAAAATGAACTGGACTCTCAGTTGATCTCAGTCTCCAGGTTGTTTATTCTTTCCTTATCAGCAATTTCTGCACACCAGGATTTACACCAGCCTAGTGTGAAGGAGAAAGGACACCAAAGAGCCCAAAAGCCTCAAAGTCTATTATGCCAAAAGCAAAAAAAGCCTGAAAAGCCAAAGAGCCTCTAACACACAGATTCAAGGTTCTCTTAAAGATTATTTACCCAATTATGACCAAAAAATGTATATTATTTCTACTTTTCTACCAGTTACTAACTTCTATTCATGTAACACTGCACCGTGGCAGATTCTAACCAATCACACTATGTCCCTAACACTGCAGAATATGGAGTAGATGAAGAAGAAGCCTAAAAACCATGAGGATCCTCCATCTTGTCTTCATCTACTTATTATCTTAGCAAACCCAAAAATCAACATTTCTCACCCTGTGATAAA
>VYXF01002090.1:51835-61837 GCA_013397295.1 Polioptila caerulea | reverse complement strand
AACAACCCTGGAAGGACTTCGAGGTGCGGCTCGGGGACGAGGCGAGGTACATCCCCAGGTAAGGTCCGGACCCGCTCGCTCCGTCCCACCCCCAACCCCGGCGGTGGGAGCGGGTCCATGGCCCCGGGTTTGGAGGGCTGAGCTGCGGGCACCCCGGCCCCACTGCTGCCAAACCGGCCCTGCCGTCCTGCGGGGCGGGAGCGGCCCTCCTGGCGGAGCCGCCGCCGGCGCTGATGCAATCCCAGCCGGGGAACGGCCGCGCAGCCTGACCCCTCGCCGCCTGCGCCTGCAGGTGTAGAGAGCCCTCCGCACACCTGCTTCCCGGCTGGAGTGGTTTCCAACGCTGTTCTCCGGCATGCAGCCGCTCCTGGTTTCCTCTGCTCTTCTCTGCCCACGTGGGAGTCAGGCTGCTAGAACGCACGGGATGTAAAGTTCTGCCGGCTCCACAGGAACTCTCTCCGTGCTATTCCCCGACCAGCCCCCAGCATTTTTCTTGCAGCCCTGTCAGCCTTTTCCTGGTAAACCAGCCACACATTTGCCTCCACGTTAACGGTGTTGGTAAATATGGCCCTCGGTCTGATGAGCTTACTGAAGTTTGAAAGAGTCTTTGTCCCCGGTCTCAGTGAAATGAAGAGAACTGATGGTAGCTCGGTTTGAGATTAAACCCGTTTACCACGGTCTGTCAGAATGGGGCTGTTTCCAGTGTACAGAGACAGATTTTGGTGACTCTCAGGAATCTGCTTGAAAGCTGAGATGCTCAAAATTAATATGGAAGTGCTGACCATAGGAAGTACAGAGTGATTCTGCTTAGTTTTAAAATTGTAATTTATGATGGTAAACAAGTAACCTGAGTTTCAGGACTTGGCAGCTACTCAAGTGAGTTTTAAAAAGTCATATATGTGAATATATCTCTATGTTGTCTCTATATAGTGCTCCTTAAACTCCTGCCTATACCAGTAATTTGGTTCCAGCCGCATTGAAAACGTGTTTGGATTATGAGGTGAAAAGTTTCTACAGAGAAATTTTCAGTTACTTAACGAACTACTCATACACAAATCTAGACTCAGTTCTCTTTTCTTTTTGGACTAATACTCTTTAGTCTTATTGGACTGCCCCATTCCAGACAGATCAGTGAATTCATACAGGTCATTCTTGATTTGTTCATGGTGCTTTCCTTGTTAGACATTTGCTTTCTACAGAAAGAGAGCAAGAACAAAAGACTGTTTGAAAGCTTACAGATGCAGTTAATAACCTGAAGTCAGAAACTCAATAGGAGCTGAAAAAAAATCTGACTCATGAACAGTAGTAACTTGTGAAAGCATCTGTCTCCTCTTCGTAATAGTTCTGTTTCAGTATCTTGGTTACTGTTTGCAGCAGAAGTTTCAGTCTAAAAGGATAATAGTAAGGAAGGGAACAGCTTTAATTGGCTCCACTAGGCTGACACATCTGTCAGTTTTGCTGAATTCATCATGACATAATATAATTTGTGTTACAAATCTTTTACATAAAAACTGAAAACAACTAAGTTTTGATGGTTAAATACTATCAGGCAGTATCCTGTTCAGGTTCAGATCTGAACATCCTTCATAGTTGGCTGTATTTATTAAGTGTGTGTCAGTGTCAACTGGAAACAGTATGCCCTTTGTTTTTTCTCTCTCCTGTCCTGAAGTGCTAGAAGCAGGTCTGTTCTACAGCTCAACTTTTTTTCCATTTGTAACCCATATCTTTTTTTTTTGTTGAAACGTACGTGTAAAGTTTTTCTATATGAGTAGTCCCTCTAAAATCATTGGGACCACTTACGTAAGTTATGAACATATTGAAATCCTTTGAGTCTTAAGCAGAAGAATATAATAAAATCAAATCAAGTACAAGCTGGACTTAAAAAATATATTTATCTTTTTGTTTAAATTATTTAATTTGTTTTAGTTATTTGTCACTTCAATTTTTTATTCAGGAAAAGACAGTACTTTGAAACTAGAACTGTCTTGGAACACACCTGTGTCTTTAGTGTTATAAAAGAGTCGGCATCTTATGTTGTGTATTATTGCTCTTCATATATTTGCTATGGCATTGATATCTGTGAGAAAAGTAATTACAAAGGAGAAGCTCTCAAAGCCAGATGAGGGCAGTTGGTAGTCCATGTTTTTGAAGCTCAGTTGACTGGTTTTTATCTTGATCATTTTGTGGTTCAGTTCTTCAAAATGCTCTGCCTTGTGGCCACAGACTAGCAAGACACTGGCACGTGTGCTTTAATGCTGTTGGGGTTTACACAGAGAGAAACAAGGCATAGCAAATGGAAGTAGTGAGATAAGGGTTGAAGTCAGGAGAAAATGCCACAGTAAACACCTGTGGGTTCTGTCACTCCTCAGCTTGAGTAAATACCCAAGGAAATCAAAGGGAAAATTTTCATGATGCACATTGTCTGTCTCTGTTTCAAAAACGTAAACTTCCATTTCTGTGACTGAACTTTTTAAAAGCATTAATAAGCCTCCATAACAAGGTGTGCAACCCAGTAACAGATCTACCTAACCCACTCCTCAGTGTTGTAGCAAGCATTTATTGCAAAATAATTTATTGCCAGATATTAAAATAAGCATATATTACAGTAAGCATATTTTTAATTTAATTACCTTCTAAAAAAATATAATTTTATTAAGGGATGGATCATACCTCTGCAGTTTGGTGTATCAGTTGTACAGTCCTTTTAGATTATACTTCAAAAGAATCAAGTCTGTGCTGAAGCTATGGTTTAATTGTTTGCAGTTAAACCAGCAGAGTCACATTAAAGAGTCTCTTTATAGCCTTGCTCCATTCCTCCTCAATTTAACAGATTTTTTTGGACTAAATTAATTAGATTTCTTGGTAAGATGGTTAATGTGAGTCAAAGTATTGTTTGCCTTAGCCTTTACTTGTGCTGGGTGGGCAATTTGCCTCTAGGCCAAAAAAAGGTGGAAAGTCTTTCCAGGCTGATAACCTGAAGCCGGAAGTGGAATTGTAAAGAGGGTTGGTTTTTTTGTTGCTGTTTTTTTTTTCTTCTTGTTGTCATTTTGTTTTGTTTCTTTTTAATTTCATTTAAAATGCAGCTATCCTTCTCCATTTTTGCATTTAATCAGGAATAATGAGTAATTAAACATAGAATCATGCAATACCTTTGGTTTATATGTATATATAATGAATGGCCAGCTGGAGATCAAGTCAGTCTGTTTGTTAGTTTATTCCTCTTGGAATAAACAATGTCTACAATGGTACAGGAGTGGACAAAAAAAACCCCTTACCTTTTTGGTGCTCCAGGCAGCGAGTGCTTCAGTGCACTGCTGCACTGCAAGTGTTTAGCCCTTGTTGGTGTTACTGGATGTTGCATTCTTTCCTGTGTCCAATCTCAGTTTGAATTTCAGTGGCAAGACTGAAAGGTTCCCTCCATGCTCCTAACAGACAGATGTAAATCTGTGGGAATGTCTCCCTAATGGCAATCCTTTTCTATTCCTCAGCTTGAGCAAAGAATAATCTAACGTCCTCTGACACTACAAGAGAAATCCTGTACTTATGACATTTCTCTCTCTGTAAATTACAGGCAAAAAACTTCCTGGAAAACAGACTTTTAAATTTCAATGTCAAAGATTTCAGTCAGAAAGAACAAAGGCTTGGGACTGTCAGAAAGACTTAGCCCTACCAGGCAACTTTTGTGTAATATTTGGCAAATTGGATAATCTTACTAGAAAATGCACTAAAGTAATTAGAGCACGAATGGGTGGATTAATTTGAAGCAGAAAGTTTGTATCCCTATTTTGAGTTAAATCTGCTGTCTCTGAGAGGCCTAATACTCCATTGCTTTGCTTTTTAGTCTTTGGGTCTGTTTTATTTGTGTGCCTTGTACTTTTGGCCAAGCTGACTATTCATCAGACTCACATTTCAGTGCTGTCTGATGGTAAGATTTTATGCCTCATACAGTTCCTAAGTCTCTTAATGTGATTATGATAAGAGTGTGCCCCCAGTCATGTCATCTGGAGCCGTATAGAAAATGTGGATCTGGGGGATGTGATAAAATGAGAAAAGCATGCTGTTTTTAACGTGAGCTACTTAAACTGTGAATACAGGCAATACTCATGGGGTATACCACTGTACTACAGCAAAGAAGAGAAGCTCTGCTGCATAAAAAAAATCCAAAACCTGTCATGCTCTTACTGTCATGAACGAGAATGGATTTTTGCCAAAGTCAGTACAGAGCACAGTATTACCTTTTGTCAGCAATTTGTGTTTACTTCAATGAGATGATGAACCATGATGTCAGAACTGGAGAGGTTTCCTTGGAAGTTGAAACATGTTCCCTNTTTTTTTTTTTTTTTTGCCACAGTGCTGGAGAGGGGATCTCTTCTGTAAGAATGTTGTCTTGTCTTTTAATACATATCATGACAGTGGTTTGAGAGATGTGCTCTGCTGGAAATGTGACAGATGCCTTTCTGTGAACTGGAAAACTTTCTGAGCTACCTTAAGTTTAACTGCTCTTCTGATTTTTGCTTTAATCACAGCATCTGTGCCAACTAACTTTAGCACTTTAGCATTCCTTTTCCTGGGTTATTTTCCTGGTATCATCATGTCATCATTTACCATGTCTTTGAAGTGTTTGCCTTTTCCACAGACTTCATCTTCCCTGCCTGTCCCACAGTCTTCTTCACTGCTGCTCCACTGATGGTGAATTACACCTCTAAGGGAACAGCATTCATGCTTTGGAAACATTAAAAATCTTTCCTCTGGGAATCAGACTTTGGCTGGGCTATCTCATCTGGGGGTTTTAGATTTGATCATCTTTTAGTGCAGCCTGTTTCTGTAGGGGTGCATACAGAAAAAAAAAAGCTAGTTTTAGAAAAACCATAGTGCTTCAAGTTGACAAATACTAAAAAATTTACACTGTGTTAAAATTCTGTGTAATCTGTTTCTCCTTAAGGCACTCAATCTAGAGGAAGTGTTAGGCACCCAGCTGTGGCAACATCAGATCCTTTCCAATCTGTAAAAGATTTGGCTGTTCTTTTCTTCTGACTGTTACAGTGGCACATCCAATCAATGTGTCTGCATTTCAGAAAAAGGTGCTTCTTGATCTCTTGGAAGCACACATAGCCTATTGGTAACCAGTGTAAGGACAATTATCAGATGCATAATGCTTGAGCTTTGTTTTGTTCTGACCACCCAGCTCAGACCTTCCCAGCTCAGACCACCTTATGCTTCATCGCTTCATGTCCATACCAAAACAGAACTTCTGCAAGTGATCAGAGCAATTTTACAAGCTGACCTACAGTAGAAAGAGATCATTGAAATAGTGTTCTAAAACCAAATACTACCCTTAGGGTCAGACTGAGGGGCCTGTCTAACATAGCATATTCTCTCTGGCAACTACATAGGGAGCACATGTAAGATACTGAGCAACTCTGGAGTTGTTCTTAGTTGAAAAATTCGGTAATCTTCCTCTGAACTGCATTCAGAGTGTGGATTATTAGAGAAATGGTCACTGTAAAATCGGCAAACCAGAAATAGTACTGTGAATTGATAAGGATTAATGTAACTATGTAGAATAAAGGGAATTATGACACAATATAATCTAAATATCTGTTATCCCCAAAATAAGTGTTGTGGGTTTTTTTGGTGTGGGTCCTATCCTCCATCCCCCCTGCTCCTTCTGCTCTTCTTCTATTCAACCATGGTATTTTAAATCTGTCATATTAGAAATTGCATTATAATCAGAGCAATTTTATTTTCTTTATGCAGTTCTCACAGGAACTCTCTGAAACCATGTGAATACTGTAACTTTGCTTAAGTTAACTCATGTGAAGCTGTGCAAATATTGACTAATTACTCTTGCTAAGTACTAATTTTACAGATGGTTTATGCTATAAAACCTTTGAGATGATTCGAGGTAAAGCCAAAGCAGTCCTTGGCCGCAATGCTATACTTTTGGTGGGTACTAGTGTTTGGTGTCTGCACTTTGCAGAAGCAACAGAAATAAATGCATGCATGATGAGTAGTGTAACCATAGTGCCGGATGAGCAAAGTGACAAACTTTCATGCCATATACTAAAAATTGCTCTGTCTATGCATTAGTATTTGTGAATACCTTTAGGTTCCACACTAACACAGTTGTGTTAGTGTGGAGCTTAAAGGTGTGCAGCTAAATACACTGAAAAATGAATTTAGGATTGCAAGGAAAATCAGTTTTAAAGGGCAAGTCTAAGTATTTGAGATGAATTTTGCTGAAACATTTTGTCCAGCAAAAAGGCAGACTATTTAGTGTTCAAGTCCACTTGGTGAAATCTATTTGTAAAATCTTCTTTGATAATTAATTTTTAATAACTAATTAATTTGCAGACAGAAATAGCATGTGTTCAAGAGGAAGTGAGGACAAACAAATTGAGCAATATTCATTGCAGCTAATCTGCCCTGCTGCAGCAGTGTCACTTCATATTCACCAAAGCGTGTGAAAACAGAGGAATGATAAAAAATATAAAAATGGCAATTTGTAACAAATAATCCTCAAATACTTAATGCATGTTGGTACAGAGTCCACATAATTGCTGCTACCTTTGTCATGGATTCATGGGTACTTGGAGTGACTAAATCACTGACAGTCTTTCCAATTCATGAAAGTGTATTACATCTTCCTGAAAGCATAAGTGATTAAGTAATCCTGCTAATTTTGTTGCATGACTTTGATTTCCCATCTGTTTTGTTGTTGGTTTTTTTGGTGTTTTCTTGTGATTTTTTTTTTCTTCTTGTTGTTGATGTAGTAGTTGTGAACCTACTTTTTAATTAAGACATCCTGTATCATTGCTGTAGAAGCACTCATATAAGTATAATTTAGAGTTTCAGCGTCCAGTTGTGATCTTTCCAGACGCTTTCCAGAATCCTGCATGGTTGTGGTTGTACAGATATTATTTGACTTCTTAAGCCTAAGTACTGCTTCCTAAAACTATGTTACTGAAATATTTTGAATCCAGCTCTGTGGTAGCTGATCATTGGGGTAAGAAGGACTATGAAATATAAAAGCTTTTTTTTTTTTAATTCCCAGAGGGAGAGTAAAACATCACAGTAACTACTTTGAGTTTCTGACTACTGCATCTTAAAGCAGTCTTAGATATGTGGCAAAGGGTCAGCATCACTGACACACTGATTTCTAGCTTCAATTAGGGCATGTGTATTTCCAGATTACAGAATATTCTGAGTTGGAAGATGCCAACAAGGATGATTCAGGCCAACTCTTAAGTGAATTGCCCATACAGGTATTGGACCCACAAACTGGTGTTATTAGCACCATGCTCTAACTAACTGATCTCAGGTTTGCATGTACTTTGAAAAGAATCACAGAATAGTTATGGTTGGAATAAACCTTTGGAGATCATCCAGTTCAACCTCCCTGCCAAGGTGGGCTCAGTAAGAGCAGGTTACACAGGAATCTGGCCATGTGTGTTTTGAATGTCTCAGAGAGGGAGACTCCACAATATCTTTGGGAAGCCTTTTCTAGTGCTCTGCCTGTCTCAATGTAGAGAGACTTCCTCATGTTGAGGTGAAACTTCCTGTGTTTTAGTTTAGGGCCATTGGTCCTTGTCCTGTCGATGGGCACCACTGAAAGGAGCCTGGCACCATCCTCTTGGCACCCGCCTTTCAGATATTTATATGCATTAATGAGATCCTCTCTCAGTCTTCTCTTCTCCAGACTAAACAGGCTCCGCTCCTGCACTCCCTCCCCATCAGAGAGATGCTCCAGACCCCAAATCATCTTTGTGACCCTCTGCTGGACCCTCTCCAGCAGCTCCTTGTCTCTCTTGTGCTGAGGAGCCCAGAACTGGACACAGCACTCCAGGTGTGGCCTCACCAGGGCCAAGCAGAGGCACCACTCCCTCAACCTTCTGGCCACGCTCTTCCCACTGCATCCAGGGATACCCCTGGCCCTCCTGGCCACAGGGGCACTGCCAGCTCATGGGCAGCTTGTGTTCCATCAGGAGTCCCAGGTCCTGCTCTGCAGAGCTGCTCTGTAGGAGCAACCCCTGACCTGTGCTGGCACTTGGGGCTGTTCTTCCCCAGGCACAGGACCCAACACCTGCCCTTATTGAACTCATTAAGTTTCTCTCTGCCCAACTCTCCAGCCTATCAAGGTCCCAAAGAATGGCAGCAGAACCTTCAGGTGGATCAGCCACTCCCTCAGTTTAGTGCCAGCAGCAAACTTGCTGAGGGTACATTCTATCCCTTCATCCGGGTCATTGATAAACAAGTTGAACAAGACTGGTTCCAGTATTGATCCCAGAATGCCACTGGCTGTTGCCCTCCAGGTGGATTCTGGAAATGTCCTTTACAGCTTTTTAAATGCAAATCATTAATTGGATAAATATACTTTTGAGGAGTTCTTTAATGTTACATTATTAATACAGAATTTGTAGCATCTGATGATGATAAATCTGTTTGTTATTGCTACTGTTTGTGAACCTCAACATTACTCTGTTTAGAATACATTTTGAAAAAGAAATTGTGCACACACTGGAAGATATTCAAAATATTAAATACAGATAAGCATTAGCATTTGTAAAAGAAGTCCTTTGCAAGACAGAAATATGTATGTACACAGAAATTTCTCAGGCATCAGTAAATCTTTATCTCTTTGCACTGGTTTTATGTTTCTCTGTCTCAAAATGGATGTCAACATTTCAGCTGGAAGCAAGTTTTACAGTATTCTGAAGTAGTTAAATTGTTTAAAAGGGAATTTGAGCTATAGTAACAGTTAGTACTGTTTTAATAAAGTAAGTTAGACCTTCAATGGAGAAATCACATACAAGAAGCAGAGTGCTGTAGCATTGATAATCGAAGCTGTGGAATTGCTTCAAGTGCAGAAAAAATGAAGAGAATATACACTGATTGTTGATATCATGTGTATGGTGAAGGTATTAAATAGCACTACCTCCACTGAAGATAAGAAAACTTCAGCTAACAAGGAGGATTCTTTAATAAGACTTCAAACTCTCATTTTTTAGCAACAAAACGAGGGCATGTGTTTGTGATGTTAGATATGGTGTTAGACTTGAACTTGCAAAACATTATTTTTGATTGTATTTCTGCTTCTGGTGGTGTGTATTTCCTCATTACTGGCCTGTTTTCTCCACCTTCCTAGACTTAATCTTTGTTACTTTTTTTCTATTCAGTTTTTAATTTGTTGAATATCTGTTCATGTTCTAGCACATATAATCTGTGTCAATCGCATTCAGTTTTACACAGTTTTCCTAAATTCTGTTACAGAATATTTTCTGGTGTGTTTCCTAATGTAATCCAGGAGTCAGAACCTAGCATATAAAACAAAGGTTTGCATGGCGTACCAGTAGCATGAACAGAAATCAGTGCTATTTATGTAGTAGGCTTTGTAATAGTGGTTTGGGTCTTATGCTATTTTTTTTTTTATAATCTCGTAAAGGTTCTTTGCTCTGAGAATTAGAACAGTATGCAATCTATGTAAATGAGTCCAGATTAAACAGAAATCAGAATATACTATTCCTTCATTGAGACAGCTTTTCACTATGAATTTTGGGAGAGCTTTTGACAACTAAAATACCTAAAGAAATGTTTTCTTTCTTCTTTATGAGATATATCTGTCATTTTTCTCATGAGAGTCATATACAGAATGAACTTCTTATAAGGACAAATTTATTTGAGTATAGACCAGAATAATTTGTCTGAAACTGAAGAGCTGTATTATTTTGCTTACAGCCCACCTCCCTCTATCTCCTTTCAATTTTAATTTAGGTAGTTGGCATTCATACCTGTTTTCAATTCTTATGCAACCTCCTGAAATTTGATTTTTTCATGGATTATGATTGACGTTAGACAATCAAGAAACTTGATATACATTGTAGGTTACTCCAGTGGCATTCTCTTCACTACACTCTGAAAAGTAGTAAAAAATATTTCATTAGGCAGGTTTTTTTGGGGTTTTTTTTTTTCTTTTTTTTTTTTTTTTTTTTTTTTTTTTTTTTT
>VYXF01002090.1:31086-51802 GCA_013397295.1 Polioptila caerulea | reverse complement strand
TTTTTTTTTTTTTTTTTTTGCAGTGGCTATATTAAAGCGGAGAAGTGGAAATGGTAAATATAATTTGAAAGAATGTAGACATACTGTACTTAGTGTTCAAAGCCTGTATCTAGCTTGCTACATCTTAAAAATAGGGGAAGAGGGGAATATCTTAATTTGTAGTAAGTTTTTCAAACCTTTAAAAGGACATTGTTCCAAGTAAATGCATTAAAATGTGCGTATCCCTTTTTTTCAGACAAGAGCAGGTCAGTGTTCTGTATCAGAACATACACATAGCAGAACCAAGATTAATCCAGCCATACGAGCATGTCATTAAGAACTTCATCCAAGAGATCAAACTTCAAAGCACAGAGATGGAAACTCTGGCCATAGCGGTAAAAAGGTATAGTGAATTGTGTTTCTTATTCAGTTCTTCAATTTTTTTTTTTTTTTTTTTTTTCCCTCTTCTTAGGCTTCTTTTGATTAAACTACTGAGAGTTAATGCCAAAATATGCCATGCAAAGTATTTCCGTAAACTGAGTTCTGAAGTTAGTTTGTATTCATACCCTTGTGCATAAGCATACATAGCAGCCTGCAAATGATTACCTGCTCATACTTCCCATGAATTCTGGACTAAATTTTTGCAGACTCTATTTTTAAGTGCCTTAGAACATTTTGACTCCTTTTCCTTGGCTGCAACTTTGAATTTTATCATATATGTCCACTATACTTTCATTTTAGAAATCATATTTTTGCTTCATGAGCTTCAAGGAGTGTATTTACCTGTTTTAACTACTTGGCACTGTCAGTCTCACATCATAACTGCCAAAACCAAACAGATTAGCTCAGGACAGAGACCTCGTATGTGTGGGTGATGCAAGTGTCTTTTGAAGTCTCTTCATAGGATAACAACAGGCACCTTTTATCTTTGTAACTTAATTTTAAAAATGCAGATGTGGTGTATTTCATGCTAATCATCAGCTTGCAGCTATTATTTAAAATCTAATTTGCCAGGATCTTCAAAACAATTTGGGATTTAGGTTCCCAGCTGCACCAGTTTCAAGGTCTGGGCAATGTTAAACTGTTTCCATATCTGTCTGTCTAATTTGTTTCAGTTGAGGTAGGCAGATGTGTTTCACACAGTGTTTCTTTCAAGCCAGGGGGCAATTCCTAAGAGGATATTTTCTTCTGAATTTTAGAGCTCAGGACAAAGCAGCAGTTCAACTCAGTGAGTTAGAGGAAGAGATGGAACTACGGATACAGGCTGCAGAGCATAAAGTTAAAAAGGAAGTGAGTATTT
Source organism: Polioptila caerulea (assembly GCA_013397295.1). Taxonomy (NCBI): domain Eukaryota; kingdom Metazoa; phylum Chordata; class Aves; order Passeriformes; family Certhiidae; genus Polioptila; species Polioptila caerulea. Next base: position 50,523 of record VYXF01002090.1, on the reverse strand, counting down.
TATGTTTACAGAATTTCATAGTTATTAAACTCTCAGTGGTCTTAAGCAGGATTGATGGCCGTGTGTGGTTTTGATCCTGATGGACTAACTCAAAGTTGCTGTAGACAGGGCCTGGATGAAAAAAAAGCTATCCATGAGATGCTTGAATTATTTGATCCTGCTTTTTGTATCTACCTGGAGTAATGGTCTTTCTTTCCTCCATTCTCCTGCAACTACATTTTAGAGATTTAGGAAAGGGTAACTGTGGTAATAATGTGTGAGAGTCTGGGCGTCTCAGACTGTTTTCGTCTGCTCAGTTTTAGCTGTTGTTTCAACCCACTTGCAGTCTAAATGAAAAGGTGTAAAAATCCTCTTCTCTTACCCAGGGAGAGATATATTAGAGCCACGTGTGACTGCATAATTCAAAGGAGCAAGACCAGCTTCCTGTGTTTTTCTGAATTGTTAATATGTTCATTTAAGATAAGCTGAACTTTATATAGGTATAAGAATAACAGTTTGTGAAAGTGTTCTAATGTGGGCATAAGAAATGCATTAATTAAAACATATACTATAGGCATAATTATTGCTCGGTAGGACACACAGTATACTGAACACCTATATATATTTGCTGTGGGTTCTTTCACCAGAGTATTTGCAGAACCAGAAGCAACAAAGTGCTGTCTGCCAACTTACTGATTTTAAGTAGTTTACACTAATTGATATGTGAAGGTAAATGATAGATTTACTTCTAATAGTTTCTTTTCTTATACAAGAAAAAACAGTCCTACCACACCATAAAAGCCTATTGTGTTCCTAAAAACAAAATGTAATGGCATAAAAATGTTAAAGATATCACCTCTGCAAAAAAAAGGTGTGTTTTGTGGTAATGCAGTTCTTACTAGAGATAAATTTTCACTTCCAGAGAAGCTAAATTGTTAATGTTTAGAAAACAAATACATTTTTTTCTGAAAAATTGCTGTTCTCAAAAAATGATAAATCACTGAAAAAAGCCCTGAATACTCTTTTTCACTGCTTTAAAAAGATGACTGGGATGTGTGTGTTTGCTTACTCTGAGAACATCTACAGTTATGTACAAGCATTATGTAAAAAATCGATCTTCTATGTAGTATCTACATCTAGTCTGTATTCTCAATCACCATTTGCGTCTAGCTATAGGTATGAAAGACGATCTGTTAACTAAGGCTTTTTTAATTTTCACTCTCCAGTGTTCCTTGTAGCTCCTAGCTCCACATACCGCACCTACTAAAACGCCCTGAGAGTAAATGTTAAGCTATTTACTTTGTGGGAATGTACTAAGCCATTAATCTTAATGTCTGTAATCAAGGCTATTGTTTGTCAGAGTGATCTCACTCATGCCACCGGGACACCTGCTTCTGCATGAGCCTATCCTGTATTTTGTTTCTTCATGGGAAGCAAATAGTTACCAAACAATACTTAGAAGTCTGTGTAGTTGGCAACAGTAGGGGAATCCAGCTTAAATTGATTATTTGATTATTGCTTTAACACATGAATGTCAGCGTCACCTACTGGAAATTCTAATTCTGAATTCTAAGCAAAGTCCCTGCCTACCTCTTCCATGTGAAAACTCAGCCTGTCTCGTTGGCTCCGTTTGCCACTGCTACATTCTGATATCTTGTGTTGTGAACTGGAGAACCTGGGGAGTGACTGGAGTGAGTGGAACACACCAGTCTATAGCACACCACACACACACACTCTTCTTCTCATTGTGGTTGATGCAGCCTCTTTCCCAAATCTCTCTCTTTTGATTAAAATAAATTTTAGTACTTGGTTTGATACTCAGACTGAGTACTATATAAAGATATCGGTATTTAGACTGAGCACCTCCTGTTGTCGCTTTTTACCCCCTCTGCTCCTTCCAGTAATAGAGGAAGATAGGAGAAATTATAAACTTTACAGTTTACTGGAAAGCTGCAATAATCACAACAATATTAATAATATTAGGTGTACAAGGGAAAGAGAGAGAGAGTTTTAGCCACAAAGGGGCATTTACCACTGAACGCCCCTGCGGGCGGTGCTTGGTGCAATCTCTAAACACAGGCAATATGGGACCATCCTGATGCAGCTCCCCATTCTGCACAGAGGAAAAACAAGGCAGCACACTTGGAGGCTCCCACAGCTCAATCTCCTCCCCCTGGGCCTGAAGTAACAGAAGACAGGGACGACCCAAAACCTAGAGACAGAGGTTGTCTGGATAAGTTGTGCTGCCAAGAAGCTGACTCCAGTGGTGGTGGCAGTACGAGCACAGCTTCTCTCTCTCTCTGGGGCCACGGTGGTGACAGCAGTGCAGGTGTCTGGGTTCTCTCTCTGTGGTGATGGCAGCAGTGGCTCTAGCTGCTCCAGCAGCTGCAACAGTGGCTCTCTCCCAGTGCCCAATAGCCGTGCAGTGCTGACTCCAGTCTGGCACGCCCCCTGCCATACGCCCTGGTAAAAGATGGCACTGCTTCCTTTTCCATCCATGGTGTTTTTCCTGCTGAGACCATCCTGATGATGTGGGTGGTATTGAATAGACAGAGTGAAACCACCCCCTTGGCTCTGTTCCTGGGACAGTACTATTTGAAACCAGAGATGCTGCCATCTGCTTGCCCCTGACAGGGGCCTGTAACGTTCCAAAACTTGCAAGAAAAAAAATTTAAAAGAAAAATGGAGGTAAAAGAACTAAGTGACATTGAGAATGTTAAGCACAGGAATCATGAATAAAAAACACTGAATGGACCCATGCCACCATTTTATTTTTATGGATGTTTTGTAAGTGGGCTGCAATTACAGAATCAGAATCTATGGATCTTAAGGAAGGGACAGAATGGAAAGACACATTTGTCTAAGCGAAAAGTATGTACTTTCCAAACTGATGAATGAATTTTTTAATAAACATTTGAAACCTGTCTCAACTTCTAATGAGATTGAAAATACTGCAGGAGAAGCAAAAAGCTGAAGAAGCACTAAATGAGCTGAAACGCCAGTATGACACTGAAGTTGGGGATCTTCAGGTGACAATAAAAAAACTTAAAAAGGTAAGGTGAAGTCTGGTGAGTTCTTAAAGCGTTTGAAGAGATTGTGACCTTATGAAAGGCCTCCCTTAAGATGGATAATTATAATTGCAGGTTTCTAATTTAATTTGTATTAGTAAATGACAACTGTAAATAATTTTTAGGTTGTGTTGTTATTCTGTGCTTTTGTATTCATGCTGTATAATTTGTTGAAGTACTTAGGAAATGGAGCAGCCACTATTACCTAATTCTGTGGCTTAACAATTTTCTAGGTCCATCAGGTTATTAACATACCTAGTCTTGTATTTGGTCCATTAGAAATAGTCCAATATATTGCCACTAAATAATTTGTAATTTATAGATAAAGATGGAAATTAAACTCAAATATAGTAATTTACAGTAGTAAATTACTTTTAGAATCCAACTATAATCTGATCTTTAATTTGATATCTAGTAGTAAAGTCAATTGACATCTCAGATAAGAATGATGTTTTGGGTTTTTTTGTAATTTGGGTTTAATTTTGACCTTGGTGTTTGCTGTAAGTTTTGCCAGAATTATAGCAAGCACAGTGGATATATGTTTTTGGTATTTAATCACACTTAAAAGAACATTTGTAGAAATGTGAATTTCTCACAAGAAACGTGAGAGCTTCTTGTCCAAACTACATAGCTGAGGTAGTAATAATTCTTTTATATATTTTTTTAAGTTAGTGTTTCTATCTTAACAGTTGTCTTCTGTGTCACTAGTTATGAATATTGTGTACCTAAAGAGTGCAAAATGCCTATCATTTTAGTTTTCTAGAAAGCCAGTAATTTCTGAAATAGTGCTGTCTGCTAGTGCATTTGGAAAAACTCTTAAGTTTTAAAACTTCTGTAACTTTAACACCTTTTAAGAATTATTTATTGTGATTTCCTAAGATATTTTTTTTTAAATCAGAACAATCAAATACATAAACTGTGCATTTTTTTAATACTTCAAGCTGGAGGAGCAATCCAAATATGTCAATCACAGGGAAGATGTCGCTGAACTGAAAAAAAGAATACATGATATGCTGCTGGTAAGAAATTATTATCATTAACCTATTAATTTAGGCTCAGTTTTAGTGTCTGCAATACAGACTGTTATACTTGTAGGGATTTGGGCGTTGATTTTTTTGGTTTTGTTTGTGGTTTTTTTTACGTTTAGTACTGATAAGCTAGAAAGTAAACTTCTAAAGTCATGGGTAAGTGTATGTGGATCTTATAAGTTGAAAAAGTACCTGTTTAAATACACATTCTGTGTAGGACATTTAGAAATGGCTGGACATGATGTGGCCCCATTTTTTTTGTAACTGAATGGAAAAATAAAAGTTAAGAGGTTCTTACATGTTAATTTACTGACTACTCTGTTGATGTAGCATTCTTTCATTTTCTTTCCCTCTTTATGCCAAATTTTATAATGTTTAATTTTGATTTTTTTTTTTCTGTTATTATAATATATCAACATTTTGTGGAGGTGACTATGACAGCTAACATCTGATACCTTCCTTTATTGAAGGAAAATCAGAGACTTAAGAAAGATCTTTTAGAAGCAGAGACAAACATAGCTTTTCTGCAGAGTGAATTAGATACCTTGAAAAGCGAGTATGCAGATCAGTCTTTGAACACTGAGAGGTAAGTTGCTTCTATATTATAATATTTTCACCAGGGAAAAAACCAAATCTATTTTCTGATGTAATTATTATTTATGCAGCTGGCAATTGTTATTTTCTAAATTTGCCTTAAAGGGTAGCTAAATGTTTGGCACTGTGTGATCAATGTTCACTTTTCTTGTTAGATTTCTGAAAGAGCCATTTCTGGCTCATATGCAAACTCTCACAATCTTGCAAGAATATCTATTGATTTTAGTGGGACTTCATTAGGAATAAAATAACAGTACAGCATCAGGCATGTTTTTTTCTTCATGGCTTGCACTCACATTAGTATCTGTATGAATATTAGGGAGAATAGTTTTGGAAGCCTTCCATGTCTGTTTTACCATTTGTTTTTCTAAAGTGAAATAAAACTACTTCTAGTTACTCTTTTAAAAGACCATAAAAGGCAGTTTCATTGTGTGGTTATCTTCAGATAATACAAATTATATTTCAAGGGAAAAGGAGGCAGCCCTGTGGTTGTTTCGTACACATTTCATTTCTCTTTCACAGTCTTTGTTGAGTTATAATTACAGAGATTAATGAAGTCATCAAGTGATCTTACTTTGTGTAAAACTGCTCTCAGCATATTTCAGCATAAATGTAAACTCTGCCAAAGGCAATGTGGTGAAAATATAAGAATATCTTGTTAAGTATAAGTTCATTTAAGTTTGATGGGTTTTTTTTGGTTTTTTTTCCAGGGATCTAGAAATTATCCGAGAGTATACTGAAGACAGAGATAATCTGGAAAGACAAATTGAAATACTTCAGTATGTTTTTAGTAATTCAGTTTTTTATTATCAAACATTGGGACAAATGTTTTTTAAACATAAATAAAACTTTTTATTATCAACATATTTGGGCTAAATGTTTTTGTATACAAAAGATCGGGTTCAAATTTGGAAAAAAGTGCCAAGTGAAAATACTGAAATAGCCTAAATTCTCATAAGAGATGTTGTTCTCAACTGTCATAAATATTACTGTGGTATTAACTATTCTGTGGTACTGACCCACTAACACTTCAGTTGGTTTTTTTCTATTTCTTTTCTTAGCCCCACTAACTTACATTTCTTTCTAATAAGCTGAATGCAATTTGAGTCTATACATGCTATCATAAAAATTATTGCCTGGCTCCTTTTTTTGTTGGCTTTGCTCCTCCAGGAACTCCCTGTCTTCTTCTTGTCTGGAAAGTACTAAGAGTGTGCAGTATTATACCATAGATGTAGAAGGGTCACAATGTATAGATTTTTAAATATCTTTATTTAATTTCCTTATCCTAAACATATTCTTTTTTTCAAGCAAATGAATAATATTTGTCTTTAGAATCACCTCAGCAATATTTAAATTGTATAAAAAATAGTGATTTGACCATGCTGTACAAGTGAAAATGGGCTTCCTGAAGCCTAAAATTCACTGTGATTTTTTTCAGATAATTTGTTTGAGTATCTGTTGATGTGTTTCTAGTTTCATGTTACTCTTTAGTGTTTAGCTAAAGAAAAAAAGAGGTCTTTTAGAAGTATCTTAAAAAAATTTCTTTTTGAGATGTTACATAGTTTTTCACACTTCCTTTTGTTCTGCAAGTTAAAATGTGTTTCCTTATTAGATCAGCTAATAGAAAATTGCATGACAGCAACGATGGTTTAAGAAGTGCACTTGAAAACAGTTTCAGCAAGTACAATAGATCATTGGTATGTATTTATGATTTTGTTATATTGTCATAGAGGGTGTAAGAATCAACCCAGCAAATTTAAATTGGTACCTCAGTGGATACTCAGAAAATTGAGTTTTATCCAGTGGACTCACTGTGGGAATACTCTTGTGTAGTTTTGTTACATAATGGAAGATTTGTTAGAGCATAGCTGCTTTCTGAGGTGCTTTGGAAAGTAACTATTTTAAAATATGCTGTGATATTTAAATTCAATTTAAATCAACAGTTTCTCTTGAGCTAAAGGGAATGTATTTGTGTTGTGTATGAGAGTGCCCTACCATTGACAACAGACTTTCTCAGAAAACTGCCCTTTTTTAGTAGCAAGGTCTTAATCTAACTTGAACCTTTGTCCAGGCAAGTCACTGGGAAAATGAATGGCATGGACTGCTGGTAGAGACCTTAGTTCAGACCCTTTTGGGCTCTCAGAACTGCACTGGAGTCTCTTGTAGCAAATGTCACCTAACATCCTCCAAGCTAGAGAAAGGAAGGCTTGAAAGTAAGAAAAAACCTACTCTACACTGTCATTTTGAAATCCTGTGAAACCTGCTAAAACTTAAAACTGATGGGCATCATGAGGAAAGCAGATAGCTCTTTTAAAAGGATGGGGCCAGAATAATGGGCTCACAAAGACAATATTGGATAGGAAGGAGGAAAATAGGGGTCAGGTCACTGCCTGTTTCCGGTATTCCATACCAGTGAACATGAGTGCTTTTTGCTGATACAAGCTACCAGAGATTTGCTACAGATGCAACAAAGGATACCATTTCCTGCTGTAATGCCTGGAAATAGAAATGAGCATGTTACAGAGAAGACAGAAGAAGCTGTTTCCGGTGAATAAATTTATGGAGGCACAACAGAATGTGCAAAATACTTGTCACATGGTATTAGTTGAGACCTTTCTTTCACTGCTCTCTAGAGCTAGGAGGTAGCTTTCCTGAAACTAGCTCAGCTAGTGACAGTTGTTGGTTTTTTTTTGGGTTTTTTTGTTTGTTTTTTTTTCAGTAGTCAGCATGCCATGGTCTAAATACCCCTTTTCAAAGCTTAACATTTCAGAGTCTTCAGGTGTAGTCAATTAAATCATCCTCTTGGAAATTCTATTGTCTTTTGTGGTTGTACATGTCTAGTAGGTTCAGTATGAGGGCAGTGGTGAAGTCTAAATGCTGTGGGTAATAGGCCTTATGACCCTCAGTCATATATAAAATATGAGGTTTAACTAAATGTAAATGGCTAAATATATATATATATAATATGAAGAAACATATATTAAATTACATTCAGTTTGTAATTTTGATGATGCACACTTTTTTCTCAACAAATCCAAATACTTCCTTTGTGTTCATCAAAGTTCTAATGCATTTATTATGTATCTGTTGCAGCGGTTAGCAAATACCTCACCAGGAAGTACCATTTCCAGAAGCAGTCCTAAATTTAATGGTGAACATTCTCCTTTGAACCCACGGTATGACAGGTAAGCCAGGCTTGCTTTGTTAATTTGAAAATGACTTGTCTTGGAAGACCAGACTACTGTTAAGTGTGAGAGAGTAGTTCTATCTGATCTAGAAGTGTGATCATAGCATATGATCCAAAATATACTGAAGTCAATGGGAATCTTCTCAATTACTTCAAAAAGTTCAGGATAACCCTCTTCAGTGGAAACATAAACTTCTGGAGAGTTCAGACAGCCTCTTGGCCTCTTTTGCTTCTAGTTTGATTCTCAGTCTCTTTGTCTCCAAGAAACTATAAAACTCTTCTGAGGGCCTTTGTTAGCCTTACTCGGTACTTGAGAAAGAAAACATTTTTGGTTTTATGTTCAGCTTGTGTGCCTTTTTTCCCATGTAATAATTACTACAAATGTGGGGCTGATTCTTCAAAAGAATAGATCTCCTCATCTCACACTGACATGCAAGAGTAGTGAATGCACTTGGATAATAATGGGATAACAGGACAAAAACTGTAGGTTATCTAAATGCAATTAGATGGTCAGAGGTATTTATTTTTGTACTTAACTTGATACAGATCATTGATCAGAACTTCCTCCCATTATTTCAGATGACAGTTGGTATTGAAGGCAACTATGAGTGCTATCAATCATGCTATGCTTTCGCACTTGATTTTTTTAAACAGTTAAAAATGTATATCCTTATCAATTGATAGATTATTTTGTCTTTTTCTTTCAGTGGTATTACAAACCATAGAGAGATCTCTAATAGAGGTCTTAGTAATCTGTGTTTTACATTTTGCCAGAAAGAAAAATATCTTGGATAGGAATTAAATTGACTTCTGCTTCACACTTAAAATATCCCCATTCGTTCAGTAGTGTCATTCTGTTGTCTCCATGTGAGATATGTTTGCTGGCTGTAAAGTTTTGGTTGTCATGAGCTGTTTCCTTTTTCTGAATGCACATGAACCCAATTCCCTAATGCTGGACCCTCTGCAAATTTTTAGAGGCATCCATTTTAAGTTGCATATTACATTCAGTAATTTTCTGAGGGAGTAACCCTCAGAAGTAAAACCTCTCTGGAGGCTTAGTTATGTTGTTATCTATGAATATTTATTAGTACCTGCCACATCGTGCAATCCTTGCGTTTCCACAAAAGTCGAGACATACGAGCTACTTTAGAAACAGTTTATATGGTAGGAATAAAGTTTAATCTTAACATGTGTGACTTGATAGTGTCAAAAGACAGAAAGAGATGCAAATGTCCCTGTTTGTTTTCAATATTTTGTCTCCTGACATTAGATCAGCATTCCGAGGTATTGGTTTGCATATTAGCATGTTTTAAGCAATTTGTTCTAAAAGGTATGATTTTTCTTTTTTTTTTAATCTCTAAGATTCATCTTGATCTAACTCGCTTTAAGCATATGTGAAATTCCCAGCATTGAATTCATGCTTCAGTGAAGTTGAAAATTGGCTAATAAAGAGCTTTATTTCGGGGAATGCCTGACAAGCTTAACTTTGTTATAGCATGCACTCTTACCCAGTATTTCAGTGATTTGATACAGGCTGGTTGGTCCATGAATACAAAGACCATGTAGGCTTTGATATCCTACAGCAAAGATCACATGCATTCGTGTGATTATTCATTGGCCTAAAGGGGTGCAAATTGGATGGTTCTGAATGTTACCACGAGGGACAATGATGCCACTGTCACCCCTGTTTGGCCAGTTGCAGGGAGGAGTTTGACTCAGTAACAACTTCATAATTTGGTGATTTTCCCCAGAGTACTCTCCCGTGTTTGCCATCACAGGGGAGCCCCTGCAGGAGCAAGCTGTTATTACAAGGATTGATGCTGGCCTTGTCTGGTTTAGCAGTTCAGTGCATCACTTCTATTCCCAACAGGGCTAAGCCAGACCCTCTCTTCTTTGCTATGACTTGGAGACCTTTACTGCCTCACTTTAGTTGATGCCTGTGTCTGAAGGGGACAGACATATATCTTGCTGAAGGAGCATCATAATGATTGCAGCTATTGTAACTTCTTTTATAAGATTGCTTTAAGATTCACTCTATTAACCTTCCTTTTCTGTGGTTTTATTTACATAAATAACCCCCTTTTTTCTTCTGTAAGCCATAATAGCATTGCAGCATTCATTAAAATGTTCTTATATATTAAAGTATCCAGCCTGAAAAAAAAAGACTTTTGAAGGAAGATTAAGGGAAAAGAGAGGAATTATGTGTAAAAGTTTAGGTTTTGCATAGCCTAGCAAACTGCAAACTGCAAGAAAATTTTTCTGTGACTTCTTCCACCATTACTGATCCCCTGAACTTAGCTAGACCCTCTTCTATATTTATAGTTGTTTCTTACTGGTATGTGTGCCTCTGTGAGCAAATTCATTTAAATGAGATACAGTATGTCAGGGTCATTTTGTGTCTTAGAATAGGCCAAAATTAGCTAAAACATTGTATGTATTTTTTGTTTTCTGATGTCTTCATATTACATCACTTTCTGAATGTTTTTTTTAGATAGGCTTTAAAAATTAACAAATAGTCATAATTAGTGAGACTTGGAAAGTCATCATCAGTAACATAGATTAAATAATTTAATCTGAGCATCCCGAGACATATGATTGAGAAAGAAAGAAAGGGATTGATATATGTCTTAAAATAACATTAGCATTTCTAGGAAGAAAGGGATTGATGTATGTCTTAAAATAACATTATCATTTCTAGGACTTGAGTCGTTCCAGAAGGGGTCAGATTTTGTTGGGAAAAGCAATTATTTATTTTTGGAATTTATTATATGGAATAATTTATTTTCCCCCCTCCAATATTTTCTTATTAGGTCATCTCATTCGTCTTGTGTCGATGAAGATTTTGATTCTTTAGCCCTTTGTGATCCGATGCAAAGGACAAACTGTGAAGTTGACAGCTTACCTGAGAGCTGTTTTGACAGTGGTTTGTCTACCCTAAGAGATTCAAATGAGTATGATTCAGAAGTGGAATATAAGCATCAAAGGATTTTTCAAAGGTCACAGTGTATGCAAGAAGGCTTTGGTGGTGATGCTTCTGATACAGACGTAAGTGTCAGATTTACTTCTTCTCTGAGGAAGGCCTTTGATTGGAGACAAAATTAGCTTCCTGTTTTTAAAATAAAATGAATCTTTGTCCACAGGCCAGTTAAAAGTAAATATTTGAGTCATATGCATTTAAATTAATTTGTGAAATTTTTTTGGAGAATGTATAAATAGTTCTCTTTTTGTTTTTACATTTTTTTATACATTTTTGAGGTAATAACTTCATTTTTGAAGTTTATGTGATTTTTGAAAGTTGTTAAACTGTATGCAGAAAGGACCTAATTTTCTATGCTAAAACAGCAGTTAGAAGTAAAATAGGTTTCCATTTACTTCCTTTTACTGTGCTGTGGCTGTGGAGAAAAAAGCATGCATGAGACAGAATATTGTTAGTACACACATTGACTTACAGGCTAAGTTTCAGAGAATTAAAAAAATCTAAGAAGGTATTACTGTGTCCATTTTATTGTTAGTAACATTGAAAGAGTTACTGAGGACTACATAGCAAAAATAGTGTCAAGCACAGTAGAACATGTTCTTTTTTTACAGTAAACTGTTTGCTGTGAATTTAGTAGACATTAATCTCTGTGGAGACTTTGCTCTGAATAATGTTGATTACAGTGGTAGTCTACTTAATTTAGCTTGAGTAGTAATACCATAGAGAGTAATGTCTTTGGGGAAATTCTTACTGTTTGCAAAATAAGCTTTGAAATAAAGTGTTGTCACAATTGTTTATTGTTACTATGTTTTAAGCTGAAATTTTCATATAGAAATTAATTTGCTCTATTAGAGTACTGAAAGAATGGATGCCAAAAATTAAAAATGTTAAAATGTAGATTGTAGTAAACAGCAAAAATGAATGAGAACAGAATAATCACAGTATTTTGATTAGAATTGCACAGCTGTATCTGGTCATTTATGTCTGTCTAATCCAAACTGTTAAAATGTTTTAATCAGTCTTAGCTGTGCCTTTCCAAAAAAGCATACTTTTCTCACCAGAGAACTAACTCATACTTTCAGGTTCCAGAGATCAGGGATGAAGAAGCATACAGTCCTGCTAACAGCATTGCAGCTTTAGACTGGAAGCCCTCAAGACCAGTTAGTCGAAGCAGCTCAGTTGCTTCCACAAGGAGGCACATATCTGCTCTCACCCCTCAGGTAACCAGTTCTTCAGAGGAAAAATAGAAAAAGATGATACAGAGGGCATTTTAAAATGAGTTGTTATAGAGGGATTCTTTTTATTTTCAGTTAGATGCAACTGAATGCACTCCAAAATACCCCAGTTCAGAGAAGGCTTACAAGATTGTTCTTGCTGGAGATGCAGCAGTGGGAAAATCCAGTTTTCTTATGAGACTTTGCAAGAATGAATTTCAAGGCAATACCAGTGCGACTCTGGGTATAGTTGGTGTTCTTCTTAAAATTAATTGAATTTAATTAATTGAAATTAATTTCATTGTTACTTTGCAGCAAAGTGGGTGAAAAGCTTGCCTTTGTGATTGCTTGCTAGGGTTTCCTGGAGATACACACACAGTTTCTCACGCAGGCTGTGAGATCTAATTGAGTACTAAAGCTTAGCAATAACAGCTCTTTGTAGTGGACAATAGGGTACTGGTCTAATTTAGTTTTTCTTTATGAAGCCTCTTTCTGAACAACACAAAGCACCAGAGAAGGAGTGTATGAACTTTCCTGCATTTTTCATTGCTTTCTTGTTTTCTCAACACTTCCCTCTTTCCTTAGTATTTCATACTACCCTTTGATGCCTTTCCTACTATTTTTTGTTGTGACTTTCTTCAAAGTGCTATTGAAGCTTTGGTTTAAAGGCAGCTAGAAGGATTTCTGACTGACTTCTTGTGTATATTAGTATAGTTGTCAGCTAACAAAGTCAAATCTTTACAATTCCAAACACTGAATTTTGTCTTCCAGTCAAATCATACTTATGTCTTTGTTTTATTGCCTCTTGTCACGATTCTTGTTCTGATTTATCTTTCGTCCTTGGTATTTAAAATGTAATTTTTAAAACATTTTCACTTCTTTGATAAAACTGTTTAGCAAATAAAGCAGTGAGAGATCTTATTTGTTGTTCAGAATGCAATTTGTATCAATTCTTCTGGGAAAAGACAAATACTTTCAGGGGATTATTGCAGTTCAGAAGTATGTGCATGACTGACTGAAATCTCATAACCTATTAAATGAGATGAATTTTGGAAAAACTGTTTTATATAGCCCCTACCTTTTAATTTTCTATAGTTTCTTTAAAATTATTGATGAATTTTCTTAGACTATACAAATGACTCTTTTCAGGTGTGGATTTTCAAATGAAAAGACTAATTGTTGATGGAGAACCTACGGTGCTACAGCTGTGGGACACAGCTGGGCAGGAGAGGTTAGTGATCCTCTACACGTAATTATTTTGAATTCATTTGTTTGTAGAAGTAGTTCGCCTCTTTTTGTCTAGCTGGAAAAAAGCCATTAATTGTATAGTCTGTATATAAATATCTGTAAACAGATGCATTTTTCTCTGCTGAGACCTCAAGACAGGTGGAATGTTTGTGTTAGTTTCCGTGATGCATGAGGTAATCTTTTCTCTCCATAGAGAGAAAAAGTTGAGGTTCACCACAGGATTAATTACTTAAATCCGTGTATCCCTCCTTGGCAATACTAAACAGTGGAGTAAATCCACATGATTTTAGTCTTTAACTTTCTTTGTTCTTATACACCTGTATTTTAAAGCAGGATTTTTCTTAGAGATTCCTATCTCTTCCTCCCTATCTCCCATTCTTTTCTTGAAAATCCTGGTCCTGATTTGTTTTGTATTTAGTATTTAAAACTTCTTTCCAAAGACTCAGAAATTTTGCCAGAAATACCTTTGCAAATTGCTGAATTTATATCCAAGATTCTTCAAAATACTGTGTAAAGTTTCCTCAAAATCCTATGACATCTTTACTTGAGAACCATTACTTCTTTACTGGCATCTTTTAAGGCTTATTGAGAGTTAATCTAGTGCAGTGGAAGTCGGTTTAATGTGTTCATTGACCAAGATTTATGTTGGACTGTATGTAGATAGGCATTCAACCAGTCTCCTCTCACGTAATAAATTTGTGAAGAATATTTTAATATCCAGAGTAAATACCTAGTTACTGTACTTGGTTGAGTAGACTGTATAAAGTTTGTCACAAAGATGACTGTAATTGATCATGAATAATTTTACTGGATTTCTATCATTTTTAAAGGAAGTAAAGTGAGCCAATCAATTTTGGAAGTTATGTGTAGGTGGATCGTAGAATCATAGAGGTATTAAGGTTGGAAAAGACCTCCAAGCTCATGGGGTCCAACTGCTAACCTAGTACTGCTGTGTTCACCACTAAAACATGTCCCCGAGTGCCTCATCCACACATGCCTTTTGAACACTTCCAGGAATGAAGATGCTGCCGCTTCCCTGGACAACTCCTTCCAATGCCTCACCACCCTTTCAGAGAAGAAATGTTTCCTATAATCTAATCTAAACCTCCCCTGGCACAATTTGGGACTAGATTATCTGTAATAGATACACTATAGATTGTTTTGTTATAAAAAATATTGATTGTTGTTTAGGTCAGAATCCCGTTGATCCTTAAGGAGCTTTTGTAGATCTGCATCAGCAGTNGTTGGAAAAGACCTCCAAGCTCATGGGGTCCAACTGCTAACCTAGTACTGCTGTGTTCACCACTAAAACATGTCCCCGAGTGCCTCATCCACACATGCCTTTTGAACACTTCCAGGAATGAAGATGCTGCCGCTTCCCTGGACAACTCCTTCCAATGCCTCACCACCCTTTCAGAGAAGAAATGTTTCCTATAATCTAATCTAAACCTCCCCTGGCACAATTTGGGACTAGATTATCTGTAATAGATACACTATAGATTGTTTTGTTATAAAAAATATTGATTGTTGTTTAGGTCAGAATCCCGTTGATCCTTAAGGAGCTTTTGTAGATCTGCATCAGCAGTTTTCAAGAATTTGTTGTATTATATGGAGAGAATTGTACTCTGTAGTGAAGTTAAATAATGCTGTGTTCTTAGTGATGTTAAACTGAACTATTATTTGATAATGTGGCCTTATGCAAATATTTTCGTTTTCTCTGCAAGATTTCGAAGTATTGCTAAATCATATTTCAGAAGAGCAGATGGTGTCTTACTACTATATGATGTAACCTGTGAGAAGAGCTTTATTAATGTGAGAGAATGGGTGGATATGATTGAGGTAAGACCCTTACATATATACACCTTAGAAGCTGTTTCACTGCATTTTTAGCCTTATTATTTATAAAATGGTATTAGATGTAAATTGTAATTATCCAGACTGGAGGTTGTCATAGAAATAAAAGCTACATGGAAGTCCTAAAATGTATCCATACTCAGTTAGAATGCAATCTGATACATCTTTTTGTGTTAAAGGATTTTGTGCAATGATATTCTTCCAGTTCACTTTCTTTTGAAATGAATGTGACTGCATATTTCAGATCCATTTTTGTGGATGGCTTGAATATTCCTTAGAGCTTTTGCGTTTTAAACCAATATATTAGATTCTGTACATTAGCTACAGCTCAAATGAAATTTTCAATATTTCTTTCTAATTGTACTTCTTGGTTATTTATTTGAATATGAATTTGCATTTAGTGCAAGAGGTTTTTCTCTTGTGCTGGAGATGCTTAATAGGAGGGAGAGTGGCAAGCAAAATACTTAGTTCATCTTTTGTGAAAGTATTTTCTTTTAGTCATGGTATAGGAGTTTGTTACTTTTCCCTTAGTAATTTTGTCATACAGCATTTGGATGAAGTTACCAATTCCATTAGATTAACTTAACACATTAAATTCCTTTTTGGGAAACAAGGCTTATGGGAATGGAAGCACAGCTTGCAGGCTGATATTTAAGCTGACTGCTTACATTTTGAGTTGTTTTTAAAAGGTTCTCAGCCTAGCTTTCATAATTTGTCAATTTTTTTCTACTAATTTGCAAGACATTGTGGAAAAGAAATTGGTATGATGCCATGATGTTAGCCACTTCTTTGTATTCTGAGTGTTCTAGAAATAAGGAAATAAAATTCACTTCACAGGATGCAACTCATGAGAATATTCCAATTATGATGGTGGGAAACAAGGCAGATCTCCGTCAAGATGTTACAGAACAAGGGCAAAAGTGTGTGCCTATAAACTATGGAGAAAAGCTGGCTATGGTAAGGTCCAAGTGTACCTCATTAGTATAAAATGGTCTTAGGAATTTTAATCTGAAAACCTTGTGAGAAACTAAAGTAATTTTCTGCTCATTTGCTCAAGTCAAGTAATGAGGATGCATGGATACTTTGCATTAAGGTGTCGTATTTTGATGGTGTTTGCTGGGTTAAGCCACATCTCAGCATCTGCTGGGCTGAACTTCATCATTGGCTGTGAAAGGCTTCTCAGTCTCTCTCGTAAAAAAGTGGATGGACGGAAGCCTGAGTTTTTCTGCTGCCGAATAGAAGTTGCCAGTTCAAATATGAGGCACAGATTTGTTTCTCCAGATTTTGTGGTGGAGTATTATCATCTTCAAGAGACTCTCTCGTATGCCTGCCACAGAAAAAAAAGGGGATTCTCTGCTAAAAATAGAAGTGTGGACAAGTTCTTTTTCCATGTGTTCATACAGGGTAAAAGAGATGCACATATCCTGTATTTTGTAGAATAATAGAAGCTTAAGGATCTTGAGTGGCTGAGTGTTTGCACAATTGATTGATTGTACTGGGGCAGTAACCAGATCTGTTACTTATGTAATGATATTTTTTGGTTAACCTACAATAGCCAGATGCTGTAGTTATAGTAGCTAGCAAGTTAAGTAACCTGTCCTGGCAACTTTCTTGCTATTTTGCCGTCTTGTGGACAAGATTGAGTTTGCGCATTATGCTTATAATATGGCTTTAATTCAGTTTATTAATTCAGAATATATTGATTATAAACCATAAATAATTAAAAAGAAATTACTGTTTTATTTCACAGTACTAAAGAGAATGTGTTGGACAATGAAGAGCACTGGAAGAAATCCTGTTTGTTTAAACGTACTGTCATTCTTTGTGTTATTCAGGAAACTATTTGTTATCAAATGTACCCATTCACGTGGGATCCATCTCAGATCAGTTAGCTTAACATTTTATTTTTACTTGCAGACTTATAATGCACTATTCTGCGAAACAAGTGCTAAAGATGGATCTAATATTGTGGAAGCAGTTCTTCATCTTGCTCGGTAAGTAACTGTGTTCCTATTTTCACCTAAACACATCTGAGTATATTTTATAAAAAGGACATTGTGCGTGAATATACATAGAGAGATACACACATAGTCCTGAAACTGTACCAATGTTAAAAAAAAAATTAAAAAGAATACTCTGTTAAATCATTATACATAAGTGCAAGATGGGATATATTCTCAATGTAATGAAGTAGCATTTTTACTTGAAAATGTTACAAAGCTCTCTCAATAATTGATATTTAAACCAGGACTCAGTTACAGAGCCCAAAATTTTAAGATCTGTTTGCTGAATGAATTGTAATTTTAATTGTATGTGGATTCATTTACTTAACTCTTTCATAATTTGTTTTCAAATGTAATAATTCTATTTGTAATTATTTTTAAATTATTTTAATTTCACATATTAGTATGTGTTCAGTTTTATTACTGACCATTCTAATTACGCATATTTTCTTTGATGTCCCCTTCTCTAAATTATTTACAAGACAGAAATTCTGTTTATGTTCATTTAGCACCCTGATATTTCTATGATAGTATGTGAGCCAAATATTAGAATTCTACTGCCTTTTCAAGCCATTTTTGGTTAAAGTATAATTTTGAAAGGCTAGTGGTGTATAATCCATACTCAGTCATATGTGCACAGCTTTTAAGTCTGCATTTCTAAAAAACACTCAACAACATGCATTTTTTCTATGGAAGTAAATTTATACTTGAAACTGAAGTTATTTGGTTTTATACTTAGAGCTATGAACATACTCTTTTTCTATGGTACAATACAGAAGCAAATAAGAAAAACAAAAGAAAATGAAAGATAAATAACAACACAGGAGAGTTATTAGATATTAAAAAAATATGTTTTTATCACTGTGAATTACATAGAAACATCAATATGATTTCCAAATTGGAAACCTTTGAGACATGTTGATTCTGTGCTAATTTACATTGTATTAGCCATACAATAGATGGTGATGAATTCTGCAACATATAGTGGGAAAAACAGAAGTGTGAACAGGAATAGAAATGTCTTAATTGAGTGCTTTTTTTTGTTTGTTTGTTTTTTTCTTTTGTTTTTTTATAGCGAGGTGCAAAAACGAAGTGGTAATCAAGATGATACAAGATCAGTAACCAGCCTGGCTGGGACACCTGTCAAAAAGTCAGCACTCACAAAAAACTGTTGCAATGTTTAAATGGTGACAGATAATTTTCCTTAACTAAATAACTTGTATATTTAAAAAAACCCAAGCCAACAACCAAACCAAAATATCTCAGTAGCGTTTTCTTTTTATTATGGATTAATACATTTGTATAATTAGAAGTTACACATACTGTTCAAAATCCAGTCTCTGCTTTCTACTTGTTAAAATTTGTGAAATTGCTTCACCCCACAGAATCTGGTTTCACGTTTCTTAAGTAATCTAATTCAGTGCAATGAGCTCAGAATCAATGCTACAGTAGTCACTGCATACAATATTGTAATACATATTATTGTCTCTACCTGCGTGTTTCTTTATGGCATCAGTATTTCTTATATACAGAACTTGTTAATATCCAATATCACTCACAGGTAAAGAAAAATTTGCAGCTTCAATGTAATCTCTTTTTGATAATGTCTGCTTATCTAGTTTTTGACAGATTTAAGTATGTGTTGATTAAATGTATCTGAAGAAAACTCCAGACCATTAAGGGTTGCCTAGGTACAAGTAATCCCTAAGTTTAGGGGAACCAGTATGGTCTTTGTCAGGAGAAGACAGTGGTGGGTGCATGGTGTTCTGTTGTAGTTCCTCAAAAGTTAGCTAGTTAGAATGTATTTAATTTTGAGTGTTGGGGTTTACTAAGAAGTGGGAAGTAGACTTTACATCTAGTCTCGCACAGCTCAGAGGTGAAAGAAGCATTTGTCTGGACTGTTACAGTTCAAAATTCCAGAGAGAATGTAACGCCTGTGACATGTAGGATTGTTGAAATGAGATGTGATCCAATATCTATCTGCCTGTTTATCTAGATCATTATTGTTACTACAGAGTGGTACATGTTGTAATTTTTCCCTTGTTTTTTCAAGTATCCTCTATTCATTCCATAATTGAAAAGTTGCAATAGTACATAGGAGTCTGATTTAATAGATATTTTTGAATGCATTTTTTATATGTTCTAAATCAGCAGGTGAAAGAATTACTGCACATGCACAAGCATTTGTATAAATTTTTCATTAAAAGAGAACTCTAGAATGGACAGCAATCACCTTAATGAGAGTTCTTTCATCTGATTTTAGAAAAATTCTGAGAAACATACCG
>VYXF01002090.1:19792-31075 GCA_013397295.1 Polioptila caerulea | reverse complement strand
GTAGGTTTAGACCTTTAGCATCTCTAAACACTGAGTTATTATTGCTTAAAATAATTCCCAAGAGTTTCATAGTGTAGGAAAAAATTATGGGCATCTATACAGTTAGCAGTCAAAATCCAGTTCTTAACTTTCACTGATCTTGATCAAAATAGGATAGGAACTTTTCAGAGCCAGCAAACTCTGTTGTTTCCTCTGTTTTCATTAATAAAACATCTCCAGGCTGAAGTCTAGTTCAGTAACTCAAATTTGGGTAAGTTTTATCATTTGATGGAAAACCCATACAACTAGCAGCTGTTTGCTGTATTTTATCAGCACTATATGTGAACATTGTATGGCCTATACTAGGTTATCTCTTGTATGAAATGTGAGGGTCTGAGAAACAGGATGGTTCATAATTTGTGAAAAATAAAAAATATTTCAACTAGGAAAAGCATTGTTTTTAGGCATCCTTTCAAATCTGTAATCAGAGCAGCTAATCCTTGGGTAATTATGAGGAAAATTTTTTAGTGAGAGAGAAACCTAATGCCAGAATGAATAAGATGTTTTATTTCACTGTATAATAGTTCAGCCCAAGAAGACAAAACATGTTTGCTGAGGGTTTTTTGAAGTACTAGGAGAATCTTCACATGCTACCTAATTCCATGCAGGAAATTTCAGGGTTGTAGCATCTTCCCAACAGCAATACAGGAGGCCTCACTGTAATTCTAAGAGTTATCTGAAGCAGGTGGCAGAGAATGCAGGATATTCAGTTGTATCAGGAGTATGCCTAATCACATACATATAGTTTGCTGTTAACTGTATATTACTTAAAAAGAAAACCAAAACAACTTCAGTTAGCTTCTTTGAGGAGAAAAGCCAAATTTAACTGACACCCTCTTCTGTGTTGTTTGTTACTTGCATTCTAAAACGTTTTTCCTTCAGTGTTAACTTGGAGAGCCTGGACTGGGGATCAGTGTTCTGTGTGTGTGTCCTGAGCTACTGTGTTTTATTAGCTCTGTGGTCTTGGCCTGCAGTAAGTGAGGTGCACTGTTTGCCTAAACATTTTTGACACACCTGCATAAGCAAAGTGTTTTGGCTGGATACATAAAGTGATTTGCAGGAAGGATTTCTGGAAGTGGTTTTGTCCAACCTTCCAAGAACCTAAGCAGAGGTAGACTTGTGCCAGCCCTAGATTTGTTTAGCTGTGGGTTTGGGTAGTCAGCTTGTGAAAATGCCCCAAGACAGAGGTACTACCACCATTCTGGGCAATATGTTCTCATACTGGTCCTCCTTTTATGGATAAACATTTCTCTTCATGTCCAACTTCAGTTCCCCAAATGACTACCCCAAATGTTTTCCCCCATTATGACGTCTCCTGCCACTAACAAGAATTTGACTAAAATCTTGGTGACTTCCCTTTCAGTATGTGTAGATCTCTCTCGGCCTTCTTTCCACCAGTGTAACAACATCCAGAGTATCTCTTGCAAAGTATCTCTGCCTTCCACATCCCAGAATCAGCAGCATGTGTGCATGTGTAGTAATTGCTTTTATATCTAATATTTTTATCATACAGAGGGTGCCATGTGAATATCCCTATTTGTAGAGAGGCTGGTTGAAGGATGTGATTTCAGGGACCTGCCTTCACACCAGTTTTTCCCTCTCTGCAGGCCACTGATGTTTTGGGTATTTTTGTTTTTCATTTATTTTAATAACCAAAATCTATCTTATGCTATTCAGTAAAATCATGCAGCCTGAATCCATTTATTAAGTTCTGTAATTTTATTGTGTCATGTAAAGCAATTTTAATTTGAAACAGTGTTGTTTTCTATATAAGATTCAGGGTTGAAGGTTGTTAGCTGTTAACAAAGTTTTACCTTGGAGTACATTTATGATCAATGTCTAGATGACTGAAAAAGCACTATTAAATGGGGATATAGCTGTAGCTCAGTTGGAACTCATTTTAGAAATCCTGTGATGGTCAGGACATGATCCATCATGTCTTGAATGTTCACATAAAATCATGTTGAATTCATGTTAGAGCAAAAGAACGTGGAAAAATATTTAAAATCTAGAAAATAAAGCATATATTTCTACATGGAAATAATGAATGCATAAATTTTTCTGTTGTTTTACTTTAAAAGGTTGCCTTGTCTTCAACCTAAATGGTAAAATGAAAACATCAGCTTTATGCTCTGACATGGTTGCACTATTGTCCTTTGAATGTTTTTATGGTTTTGTTTAGTATGTAAAAACTATTCATTTAATTGCACAAATTTATTTTTTTAGTTAGTGGAAGTGTTCCCTTAATGTATGTATTTATTTGAAAAGGAAATGTCTTTTATGTTTTTCCTCATGATCTGTAAATAAATTATTTTTATTCAGTTGACATGGAAACATTATTTTATTCTATATTTTTGACCCTTTTAAATTGTAATTTATTACACATTTCTGAGGCAATAATTTCTGTGACATGCTCCAAAAAAGTTTTGATCACGTAAGTTCTTGTGCCTTTGTGCACTTTGTGCCTGTTTAGCATGTATTAGTGGCTTAATAAGACAAACTGCAGCTTCTGAGTTCTGTAATGGCCTTACATGGCTTAAGTGTTTTTCTGTGTAACTGCTTTTGTATTGACTAGAAAATCCTCTGTTAGGAAAAACAAATTTGCAGTTATAAATCTGTGTAAGATGCTAAAATGTAGTTTAAGGAAAATATCTATAGGCCACTTCTTCAAGGAACACAGTTTACCTGTGCATACATGCAGATCTCCAAATAAAGTAATAGGTTCTGTGCTACTGCAGGCAATCCACATATATATATATCCTTTTAAAGTGGTTTTCTATTTTCTACTGCTATAAAGCAATGGTAGGGTAGCATTTTAGGTAAAAATAGTCAACGATCCCCAATTCATAAACCAAAGGGAGAAATATATTCATGTAGTCATGATACTTCATTATATTATAAAGAAACATATTTTCAAGATGTTTCTAGCTGTGTTAGATAATTATAAAAATGGACCAATATCTCATGTACCGTTCCAATGGCCTTTACCACTACCTCTGCCAGACTTGATATAGTGTGTAATTCTCTCTAAACCTGTCTGAGCAACTTATGGATTAGAGAAGCTTTTTAGAGTACCAGTTATTTTATAGTTTATCTTCCACTGTATTACTATCAGTCCTAATCCTTTCTTATTGGTATCCTTAGGACTAGTAATATCAATGTTCATCACTATTAGGTTTTTTAAAGTATCTCTTATTTTGAGAAACTTCCTGTAAAAGAAAATCTGACTCCATCTGTAAAGTGTTACTGAGTTTGTACAAAGAAGTCCTTTCTATAAAATTCTGCTCCTTGAGTTACAGCTGGACTAATAGGAAAATAGTCATTAAGTGGCTGAGTAGCAAATAAAACCAAGCTGTGGAGGTTTCTCACTGAATATAAAAGGAAGTATGTAAAATGTAAGTATATTTTCATACTAGTATGAAGAAGAAATTGTGCCCATTGTGTGTTCATCTTTCCAATAAAAGTCTGTATATTCTATAAATAAGGTTCTAAATTGTGAAAAGTTTTTAAAAATTTTGTACTGTTTATAAGTAAAACTGGATTTATTGCAGCTTGTTCCTCCTTTAAACAACTGATTGCTTCATTTACTGTAAGTTTGTATATATATGTTTAAAACTGACACCTTCCCTGTATTACAAATTACTATATAATAAAATGCGCATCAATAGCCGCTTTTCTTCAGTGTATTTTCTTTTTGTCAGTGCTTATGAACAGCAGTCCAGCATAACATCTGTGACCTGTCAGCTTAATGTTCTTATGGTTCACCAACTTCTGCAGCCAGTTGCATGCAAGAATGATGCAACCAACCACTGGTATCTGGCTGCCTCCAAATTTTTAGCCTCAATGAACAGTCATCAGCTTTGAGCTGAGACATGTCCCTCACTGTGATTCTCGAATAAATCTTGCTGTGCCTCTTTACAGAGATGCTTTAGCTATGCTGTCTCTAACCACTAAGATGTGATACTGGTAAAGTAAGAAAGAAAAGAAGAAAAGTCGCCCGCCATAACCACTCTTGCAAATATGCTTTATGTAGGGCTCTAGGCATCAAACAAAAAATACTTAGAGGTACATATTTCAAAGACAAAAAATGTCCCAAAATACAAGTTAAAAGCTGCATCAGGTAAAACTGGTCAATTTAAATGCTGCCAAGGAATCACAGAATCATGTCAGTTAGAAAAGATCTCCAAGATTGAGTCCATTGGGTAAGAACAAGTCCTGTTCTTCTAAGAATGTGACTTCACACATGGCTTCACTAGTGATTGGATGTGGAGCTAATGCTTGAAATAGGTGCTACTTTCTGAAGCAGGGCAATAAGCCCTGGAAGGATGGGGTCGGGGTGAGGACTGTGTCGCTGTCAAAATGCCCTTTTCAAAACCCGATTTCCTTTCTTTTAGAACACAAGATAATAAGACATCAAATTTAATTCTCATGTTCATTTTCCTCTTGAGGTATTTTCCCTTGTATTTTTGTAACCTATTCTTCCCCAGCCACAAAAGCAGTAAGAATTTAAATGTGTTTTTGCTTTCTTTATTATTTGCAGAAATTAAAAATTATTGTTGAAACTGAAACTTTTACCCATATTTAAAACCTCATATTATCAACATATGATCAGAAACAATTCTTATAATCTTATGTTGGGGGCTGTATCTTCTTACTGATATATTCAGCAGGGAATTCTTGTTCACAAGCTAGTGGTGTAATCCAAGGAAAATTAGACGTGCAGCAACAAAAGCTACTCTTACTACAACAAAAAATACACACCTGGTAATTTTCTGTTTACACTTTTCTGTTACTTTCTGCCAATAATTACAGATTTGCTAAGAACTTGCTATTGTTTTCTTTTTGAAAAAGGTATTTTAAAAAAATCTTAAAAATAGGAAAAAAAAGAATCAAGGATCTAGTCCTTAAAAGAGTGGGAAAAGTACTCTATGAGTTGCTTATTCCACAAGGACAAAAATTTGAAGTGTTTGCACCAAAATAAAAGATCAGTGGCAAAATGTGGGATACAGGAAAAAAAGACAGGGACTATATTTAGTATACAATACTGAGTGGCTCTTGTTTCTTTGTCCTGAAAGTAGCTTTCCATGTCAGTTTGTATCCATTCCTATGCGTGTTTCATTTTTGTAGCTTTTAGGGAATTTTTCTTTTCATGTCACAAACCTTC
Organism: Polioptila caerulea; assembly: GCA_013397295.1. Taxonomy (NCBI): domain Eukaryota; kingdom Metazoa; phylum Chordata; class Aves; order Passeriformes; family Certhiidae; genus Polioptila; species Polioptila caerulea. The sequence continues at coordinate 25,872 of VYXF01002090.1, read as the reverse complement.
TTTCTTCTTTTTGTTTATACACAAATATGCATATGTATATATGCTGCAGCATACATGCATGTGAAACAATGACTAGTGTCTTTCCCTTAGGGAATTGTTCTTTTCATGTCACAAACTTATTTTTAGGGAGATAACTATAATTGGATAGTTGGAGAAACTCTTCAGGCATTTAGCAGTAAATTTATCAAAGTTCTCTTTATCAGTCAAATAAGTCAAAGTGCCTGAGATTTGCAATGGTTCCACAAAACAAACTCTCTTAACATTTATGTACTGAATAGATGCAAATTCTAAGATAAAATAAGGAAGCAAATTAGCTGTGAAAGATGTCAAACTAAAACCAGGTCTGTGAGACCAGATGGTGCTGTATTAAACTATGTGTGTAAGTGATGAAAATAAAAATAGAAGCTATTAATTGAACAAAATATTTTAGATTAATCTAAACCCCAAACTGTGAATTATAATAACAATTTGTGAAGCAGTTCATATTTTCCAAAATATTTCTGCTAGTGTTTATGCTAAAGTAAAGACATTATCCTGGCAGTATCAGAGCTGTAATATTAAACTTGACCGTGGCTGAGTTCTGGGCCAAAGGAATCCTTTCTGAACCATACACAGCCCTTGCCAATGCTTGCGATTCTTACTCATTATACTTGATCAAACTGGTGAAAATCTGTAAAAGCTGTATAGAGGAAATAAATTCTACTAAGAGATTTCTGCAAATGCACAAGAATACATACACTTCCACGTTTGTTTCCAAGTCATCAGAAGTGATCAAACATATGTGATAGTGTAAGGCTAAGCAGTGACTAGTAAACTTGCTTTGTATAGCAACGTTCCAATTCTGGAAAATCAGGTTTAGGCAGGTTTTATATTTATACATAACTGTATACACATAAACTTTAGAATATATACTATTTCTTCTTCTTTCTTTCTTCTTTTTGTTTATATACAAACATGCATATGTATATATGCTGCAGCATACATGCATGTGAAACAATGACTACTGTCTTTCCCTTAAAAAAATTAAAATCCTAGATCACAGGAGCCTTCCTGTAGTGGTTTTCATAAAAGGTAATGGTGACATCAGTAATCTTATCACGTTTTCCTTTCAGTATATGCCTGCCCTATATCCAAGGCTGTGTCTTGCTAAACATATACTGGCAACTACTTTTGCTTTTGAAACCCAGATAATTTTTATTGCTTCATTGCAAAGTGTTCTGGGCTACTTTGTATATAGAATCACAGAGTCATTGAGGGAAAATATCTTAAAGAGCATCACTACAACTGTGAACTCAGCAGTGCCATCATGTCTATATATGCTACATGTATTTTCAATCCTTCCAGGGTTGGTGACTAAACCAGGTCCCCAGGCAAAGTTATTGTATATATTTGTTATAACAGATTACAAATGTTGTAACAAATTACAAATATTACAACAGTTTTTGTATCCCATTCTCTATTTACCTGAGAATGTGCATCAACATTTGAGTATAGAAGTGCCTCAGAATGAACTTCTCTCAAGATTTATGTGGGTAATTTACATTGCAAGGTGGACATTAGGGACAAATAGTGTCTTTTCTAAAGAATTCATGGACAATTTGAGCATTACAGTTCTCACAGAATAGCTGTGTTTTTGAAAAGGAATGTGAATAATTGTAGCCTTAAAGTTCTGTGATGGGCATAAAATCTTCCCCCCCTTCTTAAGTGGGGAAGATACACAGGTCATTTTTTATGCGCAATGGATTGTTTTGGAGTTTTTTCCTGCTAAAGAAAGTTACATCTTTTTATCTCTTTCCTTTTTTTTTTTTTTTCCTCTCAATGTATTTACAAATAATGAAGTACTAGGGTGGGTAGAAGTCATGCAGCCTGTATGTAGTAGCTTTCCTTGAGACCATGATTACAAATCAAGGTTTTAAATGAGTTCAAAATAAACATGACACTTGAAGTGAATGAAACAAGTAGGTACTTTGGAGTGTGAAATATCTTTGGTAATTAGTTACTGATAGGATTTTTTTGAATAAAAGTAGTAAAATTTTACTTCCAAAGAATAAATTTGAAGCTAGATGGGGAGCCTTAAAACCCAACCACTGAAGCATGGACATGCCTATATAACTTTGAATGAAAAATGTACAAGCAGGTTTAACTTTAATCTTTTTCTTTAAAGACAAGTTCTCTAAACATTTTGTGGAGTCATAATATTTTGTTAAATTCCATCTTTTCCTTACTTTTATCTTAAATTTGAGATTTAGGATTTAGGCAAGTGAGTACTTTATATATCAAGAATTTAAAATATTTTCTTTTTGAAGGAAAATAATTTATTGAAAAAATATAACCAAATATTTGAAGGCCAAAAGTCTGTCTGTACAGTGTATGGAAAAAGACTTTTTGTTCTACTCCCACATTCTGGAGTTTTCGCTCTTATTTTCATATTTTTATCTTTTCCTTTGTCTTGTGTCTCTACGTGTCTGTCCATACTCACTATCCTCTTTCCATGCTTTTCCACACCCTTCCATTCATCTACACTCATCTTTTCTTATTTTCTTTCACCTATAGCTTTTTTTTTTGCAAATACTTACCCCTTCTGTTTAAAAATGCAAGGACTTTGTCTCCTGACACTCCTAGACCTGTGTCATAGAAAATTTTCTCAGATAATAATGATAGTTTCCTTGCCATGTTACTAAAAAGGGGCTTAGGTGGTAGACACTTCCTCTGAGATATTTCAGGTAGGGAAGGAATAATTTTGGATGGTGTGTTTTTATCACTACTTCTTTTCAGACTACAGCTTATTGGTAAAGTAGAAGAGTGCAGTGCAGGAACATAGAAGAGTGCATTTATATGTCCCAGAGATTGATTATAAGTAAGATAGCTGTTTAGAATTTAGCACACTCTGTTGTGCTAGGTTCACTGTAGAACTAAAAGTTTTACTAATGACAGAGGAAATAGTTTGCTGCATTCATCTGGAGCATTGTAGTCCTGGGTTAACCAAAAAAAGGTACGTGTTCTGCTTGTCAGAGCACAAATGCATGAGACCCCAAAAGCTGTTGGCAAACTGAAAGATTAAAAGTGCACGAGCATGTTTTTTCTTACTATTAATGTGATTCAAAAGAGAATTTTATGGAAGCTAGCTGCAGAAAACAAGTGTGCAAAATCAAAAATATATAGTGTCCTCAGGAGTGACTGATCTGTAAGGCCTGGGTGTGTGCTCTGATTATATTCCCCATAAGGAACACACTCATTTCCTGATGAAACACGTAGGTTTAAGATTTTGCATCACGAAACTGCATCAAACTGCATTTTCATAATTTTTTGCAATATGGACAAGGTCCCATCAGAATGCAAATATAGAAGTGAAACAAACAGAAAAAAAGTCACAAAATTGGAAATTTGGATCAACAATATTAAGGACTATCAAATAACTTGTCTGCCATATAACACACTTCTTGTAAAGGAAAAAAAAGTTAAGTTTTGCAAAAATTAAAACAGTCGTTTATTCCCACTGAAATGTTGGGCAATCCTGGGAATGTGCAATTTATGGAATGAAGGCAACCATGCACGTTTATGATCTACACTGCTTTTTGTTGAAATGTCTGACAATGTTTATTGTGGAAGTTCCCAGTAGTGTAAACATTGTCAAATTCATAAGAAGTTTCATAGCTAAATTAGATCCATTTGTTATTTAACTAATTGTCATCTAATATAGATTCCTTGCTTTCAGCTTTTTTGAAATGCTTTTTTGTGTGCAATTTTATTGCAACTCAATGCTGATTGTAATAGTATTGCACTACACATTCCATTTGCAGAATTATGTATTTATTTACCTTCAAATAATTTTTTTAATCAAACGATATTTGAAGGCTAAGTTTAATTAAGATTTCATTCTCATTAAATGCTGTCATAGTTCATAGCTGATCACTTGCCTGGAGAGCAAAGAAAGCTTTTGGAGCAAAACCACTCTTCACCAACTGCATGTCTTGTGTCATCACTGGAGGGCAGCAATGTCCAACATAAAAGTATTTTATCCCTCAGGTTTCGCTCGTGTTGCAAAAGCTAGCACACAAACCCCCCACTTCAGAAACACATAAAGTCCAGGGGTTTGTATATCAGAACATTTATCCTATGTTAGTTCAATTCTGTTCTGTTTTCAGTAAAACAGCCTTTCTGAGCAGTCTGTTACTTGCTTGTGAAAACTCCCCCAAGGCTAAAACTTCACATTCAAGAATCTTACATCACCTTCCCACTCTTCTTCCCACCCCCAGCACGTTGGGTTTTTGTTATAGACTGGTTTGGCTGTTCTCTTGTTGGAGTCTGTGGCCCAGCAGATACTTCTGTGACTGTGGGTGCCAGCTGCTACCTTGCAAAAATGGTCGGATGAATTTCATTCTTTGATTTCTTTTGTTTGTCTTTTAGGTTACTATTATTATGAAAAATAACCCAACCCATTACTTACAATAATTTTCTGTAATGACAAGCATTTCAGTATAGCTTTGAATGGAGGGAAAAAACCCCATTCTACCTCCTCTGACTGACGTTCCTCAGAATGAGGGATATGTGCTGCGTTTTGTGTCCTAGATTATTTTGTGGGTTTAAGAGATTATTTCTTTTGAGAATCTCTTTATATGTGTATCTTGCTAGCCTGATTATGCTAATTTTGAGTAAGCAAAAAATAAAAATGTAAGAAGTAGAACACATCCACTTTGAGACTACCCTGATTAGAGTTTTTGGTAATGTAGAGGCATGCATTACTTGACAGTTAACTCAATTCAACTAAAACAGCTGGCTAGTCCCAAGGTATTTACTTATTCATTGCTCCACCGCATCGATGCAGAAATGTTTTTTCTTTACCCTGCTGATCAGCCTAGAGTAATGAACAAATGTTTACAGTTGGAAACAAATAAGCTCCATGCTAGCCTTACTGTGTGTAATGGAAAACACTTGCAAACATAGAAAAAATGACTCATTAAGTGGAGAACCTCTGACCTTTTGAACAAAGACACTGACCTGATGCTACAGTAGCTTTTGCCTTTACTGTGGAGGCTGTGGGCTGAGGTGAGAACAAGACCACCACTGCTCCCACAGCCCCTGCCAATGAGGTCTAGGCTAACTGCTGGTGGCTGTGGAGAGCTTGATGGCCCCATGGGATCATGACATTCTTGAATTAAAAATTTCCATATGCTGTATAAACAAAAGAGAAAATTATCTGCCCAAATCACCTTTCTGGTAACCTATAAGGTATCAACCCTGCAAGGTGCTGGCCAGTGCTCGTGGGCTAAGGTGGGCTGAGGATTCTAGGGGCTGGAGAGTGAGTGTGAGGCAGGACCCTGGCTCTGGGGGCTCACCCAAAGTTCCCCCTCAGCAGAGGGGCTGCTGACTGGGAGTGGGAGGGTGGAGCTACGGGGTTATGCCCCCAGCAGGTATAAAACACTGTCCCCTGGTCTGAGTGGTGTGGTGAGTGCTGATATCTACTGCTGGGGATAAGCTGCAGGGTGTATTTTTTTGAGCCAACCTCCCATATTGTGTGCAGAGGCACTTTCCGTGGGAGAAAAGGGAGCAAACATTGCTCTGTTGCAGACTAGTGAGGCTGTGGTGAGTGTGGAGAGGAAATCAGTGTAATGAATGAAATAATTTCATAATTAATGAAAGGGAATAGGCTCAGAGGGTTAGGGAGAGATGGGAACAGAAACCACAGAGTGGATGAGTGGAGGCCCTAAAGAGTGCTGTTTATATCGGCTGCCTGCAACAGCACCTGTTTTTGAGAGGATGTCAGGGCTGTAGACTCTAAGCCTGCTCTTTTGCAGTGATAGGTGAATTGCATAAAGGATAATATTTTTTGCTCAGACAGCCAGTTTATGACATGTGTCCTTGCCACACATCAGCTGTTGGTGCTGCCTTGAGCTACCACACACCCTGTGGGGGAGCAGGGCAACTGAGTACAAGTTGCATTAGAGACCCTTTGGACCCCACAAGGAGTTTGTAGGATAATGGGTACTGAAGCTATTGTGAGGTGACAGTGTTTCCAGAGACAAAATAGGTTGTGAATTGCTACTTTTTCTTTGCCTGAACTTAAACCATGAGAAATGTTT